>CALZFC010000256.1:2600000-2730000 GCA_945643635.1 Allodiplogaster sudhausi
TAGTGGTGCTAAAAGAATATGATGGGAGGGGAGGGGGTGGTAGTATATGCAAGGAACGCCTCGTACTACTTTGCACCAGAAAGCGGAAGCGGAACAGGCGAAAATAGGACAAACGGGAGGTGGAAAGAGAAAGAGAAAGAGAGAGAGAGAGATGTAGAGAGAGAGAGATGTAAAAGGAGAAAGAGAGAGAGAGAGAGAAAGAGAGAGAGAGAGAGAAAAAGAGAGAGAGAGGGATTCAGATAGAGAGGGGAGAGAATTTCCCATCAAAAGAAAAAAGAGCAATAAAAGGGGCCAAAACAAAAGAATTGTGTTAACTCTGAAGAACAATACCTTCCTCTACAGCCGAATCCAAGTAGCACATGATAGAGTGAAAAGATGAAAGAACGAGCGGAAGAAGGACAAATTGTAAGGAACAAACAAATATGATCGCTTTGTCGCTACAACCTAGAATATCAGATGTGTCGCTTATTCCAAAGAGAAAGGAACAAAATAGCGGAAACTCAAGACGTCTTCTTTGCAAAAACAACCGATTTCAACACACAAAACTAATCCTTTATCTACTCTTTTTGTACTTTTTATTAGTTCCATTTTATGCATACGGTAGTACTATTGTCCACTCACACAAACAACTTTACTATGTACATACATACATTCTCTACTCTCACTCAATCCAGGACATATCGTAGCTTTCTCAGAGTTCATAACGCTTTGTAAGATCAATTTTCTATTATTTATGCTTTATCATTGTCAACACAGAGACTACTTTGAGAATACTGCCTTTTTTGCATATGCGTATTGGAATATTCGAAAGAATATCATGTTTATTTCTCTAGAATATTCTAACGCGCTGAGCTTGACTGGCTAGACAAGACTTTTGTATTATTCGCTCCGCTCTGTGTGACTCGCAAGTCCAAGGAGAAGAAGTTCTAACAAGGGAATGGTCTATCCATAGGGTGGCGGATTGCAACGAAATGTGGTTTCCCTGAAAGCTGAAGTTCTAAAATATATGGAAAAGTGAAAAAATTTTGCCCGTTTGGCCTCAGAACCCAGAAATAAATCGATAAAAATCTACCTCCCGGTAAGGCAAGTTTTGTCTGCAGTTCCAACAGGAGATTTGCCAAGCGGCTGCGTAGTCTAGTGGATAACGCGGTTGCGTTAAGGTTTGCAGTTCTCGGGTTCGAATCCCAGTTCGGGCAAAATTTTTGCAATGATTTGCAATTTAAAGTAGGAGTGTGTAACTGTGAAAAAAATTGGAATCGAAATTTTTTACGCACCAATTAAAGAAGGATGTATGAGAAGAAGCAGAATATTGCCAAGATGCATATTGGGCTAGCCCAGAGATCAAATAGAGATCAATTTTCGCTGAAAAGAGATGTAAAATTATCGTAACTCGGGAAATTACTTCATGATAAGAAATGAATATGATATTCGTGTTCCATTTACCGAAAACCCCCTAGGGTGAATTTCAGCGAAAAAAATTTTTTTTTTTCGGAAAATTTGCTCATCTTGATCCCCCTCGCGTGTTAACGATAATGTGGAATGGCATGCTAATCATTCTCTCATTGGTACGTAAAAAAATTTCGATTGTAATTTTATTTTTTTTACAAAGTTCTAATTTAAAAGCCAAATAAAGCCAAATCATAAGATTATCTGTCCCAACTGGTCAATGTGTCCACCTTCAAAGAAAACACATTGACTGGGCGTGCGGCCCTGCTGCAATAAAAATTTATTTATTTCTTTATGTGAAACTTGCAAATTTATTCATTCATACATTAGAAAATTTATTCATTCATACCCCTGTTATAACGGTAAAAAATTTACAATTGAAATTTTTTATGAGAAATTTTTTTTTGCTTGAATAAAAGGCATTTTTCCCCCAAATAATGTGGGTTTTTGACCGAAGAATAATTTTTGTTTGTACCCCTCCGGTCTGGAGTCGTGCATCGGACCTTGTAACAGCACTGCATTCCAAATCATCGTTTAGCACGCGAGTGGGATCCCGATTAGCAGATCATATTAATTTCTTATCATGAAGTCATTTTCCCGAGTTGCGGTAACTTTACCTTCTTTTTGTTTCATTCTACGTGTAAATGGTCAAGGTAAGAAATTATTATGATATTGGTGTTCACCGTACTTTAAATCCCATTGGTTTGAATTTCAGCCAAAATAAAATTATTCAAAAAATTTGACCTCTGGGCAGGGAATAGTACAACAGTTACCACAATATGCATCTTGGCAATGTTCTGCTTTTTCTAATACATCCTTCATTAATTGGTGCGTAAAAAATTTCGATTCCAATTTTTTTCACAGTTACACACTCCTACTTTAAATTGCAAATCATTGCAAAAATTTTGCCCGAACTGGGATTCGAACCCGAGAACTGCAAACCGTAACGCAACCGCGTTATCCACTAGACTACGCAGCCGCTTGGAAAATCTCCTGTTGGAACTGCAGACAAAACTTGCCTTACCGGGAGGTAGATTTTTATCGATTTATTTCTGGGTTCTGAGGCCAAACGGGCAAAATTTTTTCACTTTTCCATATATTTTAGAACTTCAGCTTTCAGGGAAACCACATTTTGTTGCAATCCGCCACCCTATGGATAGACCATTCCCTTGTAAGCTGCCTTTTTCTCCTCCTCCTCCCACATACTATCCACTCAAGACACACGACATTCCGGGCAGCTCCTGGCCTTAATTAATGGCAAGAAGCGAGCTTGGCGGCAGCTCTTCGAAGAAAGAGAAGCATCTGTCACAGCATCTGCAAGGTGGCGAGTGCGAGAGAGAGAGAGAGAGAGAGAGAGAGAGAAAGAGAGAGAGAGAGAGAGAGAGAGAGAGAGAGAGAGAGAGAGAGAGAAGAGAGAGAGAGAGAAGAGAGAGAGAGAAGAAAGAGAAGAGAGAGAGAAAGAGAGAGAGAGAAAGAGAGAGAGAGAGGACGTGAGAGACGTAGAGCCAGAGAAAAAGAATTTAATATTGCTAGTGTGTAAGACCAAAACAGAGGTTTTATTAGGATATTCACAGAAGACTTTTGCATAAGATTTGGCTGCAGAAGCATATGGCACCACGACTTCCGGGACAGTACACAGGAGAGGGGGAGGCTTCTCAAGTAATCGAATAAGATCCGCTCCGCATTCCCACAAACAAACAACACTTCCTCATTTCCAGTTGCTCAAGTTTCCCACAATCTTGTTTTTCCGTTGTTCCACGAACCCTTCTTGGCTGCATGAGAACATCAAGGCCTGGGATAAAATTGGCGCGAACATTGAATTCAAACTCCGCTATATTCAGGGATCTTTCAACTCCCTTCTGTGCCTCGCCTCTCTCTCCCCCCCCCCCTCCTTGCTTACTTCCTCCATATCGGGTCCCTTTGCTGTTGCGAACTAACGACTTCCTTCTTTCGTCCGTCCATTTATCGGGCAAAGTCCTCTAAATGATTCACACGCCGCAGAAATGGCCTCAGCAGCGTCACTCGGCCAATCGCTCAAAACAAGACGAAAACGAAGCTAAATACTCTCTATTCTCTCTCTCTCTCTCCCTCTCTCTCTCGCTCTCTATTTCCCTCTCTCTCTCTTCTGTTTCTCTTGACTCTATTTCTCTCTCTCTCTTCCTTCCCTCTCTCACGCGCGAATGCATAGCCGATTTTTTACGCCCATACGCTTATATATAGTGGCGAGACAGAGGAGATGGCGAGAGAAAAGAGAGAAGAAGAGAGAAGCAAGAGAGAGAAGTAAGAGAGAAGAGAGAGAGAGAGAGAGAAAAGAGAGGGAACGATGAAAGATGAAAGATCAAATTTAAACGGTCTACAGGCTAGCCGATACACAAAGGAGGAATAACAGCGAGCCGAGATGAATACATCCCATTATCCCATTTCCAAACAAATAAATGACGATTGTCATATCCTGAGGCCACATTTGTTGTGGTGCGTCACAAGAAAGGCACATGGAGTTCACAAGGACAAAGAATTGAGTGAGAGAGGGAAAGAGAGAAAAAGAGACGGGGGGAGAGAGAGGAAGAGAGAGAGAGTGATAGAGAGAAGAGAGAGAGAGAGAGAGAGAGAGAAAGAGAGAGAGACAAAGTGCATCTCCTATGGGCACTAATCAGCGAAAGAGCGGAATGCCTCTTCGATGCAAATTGCGATACGATGGCGAATCTAATCATGCCCCGCGAAAAAGGAGCTCTCCCAGATTCGCGCCGATATTGCCGTTATCTATCACACTGCACAGAGATGTACATATATGGATAAGTATAACTTATTCGGATGATGTACGCAGATTATTAATGTAATATAAAATAAAATATAATCATAAAAATGTAAAAAAAAAATATGCTAGTTTCGCAATTCACTAAAAGACAACTGATCGCACCTTCCACGCGACCCAAATGTTGCCGACGACTCCGAACGCGATGACGAAGCAGTAGAAGAGCACATTCGCGAGTTCGAGAGTACTCAGAGTGAGGGGTGGCTGGAAAGGACGAAGGAACATGGACTTCAATACTCCATAATCTTGGAGATTAAAAAAAATGTTTTGGAATATTCCAAGTCTTTAAATTTAGGCTATTCCTTATTGCGAAAGATGAATTTAGAATATTCAAGAGCTGTTGTCCTCTAGAAGAAATGACCTCTTGTTGACAAAACATTTATTAATATCCCAATCTGAATGTCACGCAAATCCCCTGATCCGCCCACACCTGTTTACTTCTACAACTCTCCCGTTGACTTGCAAGTAAGCGGAATTCAGTTGGGTTCTTTGGCGCAAGCGTGAGAGCCGGCAGACCGTAGAATTCAAAGAAACGGAGACCATTCGAGGAAGTCAGAGATACTTGGAATAATCTATCTCTTGTCTAGTGGGAAGAGCTATTACAAAGCTGGCCGGGGAGCAAACATTACCAAAAGATGACGAAAATTTAGTGTCAATTATATTTTTAAAAACATTAATTTTCATTTCCATTTAATCATTAGACTCAGAGAGGGTGGGAGAGAGAGAGAGAAGGAGAGAAAAAGAAAACAAGGAAGCGTGAGAAAGCGAGTGCTTGAGAAAGAAAGAATAAGAGAATATCCATCATACGGTATTCGGAGATGTCGCTGCCGTAGAGGTGAGATGATGGAGGAGCGAGTCGGTCGAAGAGTTACCGACCATCATCAACTGGACGGAGAAAGCATCGATAGGCAGAGATCGACAACGGCAACTGGCTATGGAGAGAGAGAAGAGAGAGAGAGAAAGAGAGAGAGAAAGGGTGGAGAAGAAAGAGGGTTGAGAAGGGATCGAGGGAAAGAGAGATATGGCCGACTGACGTAGACAAAGAGCTGCCCACTTTTCACCGTTCGGCATGGCTCATGTTGGGGAGATAACGAGAGTAAGAGAAGCAGAGAAAGAGATCGAATTGGAAAGGTACCAAGGAAAGTCGAGGGGATAAGAGAGAAAGATAGAGAGAGATAGGGAGAGGGAGAAATGGAGATAGAGAGCTTCAGCCTCAGGCGCGATTCCCCGGGGCCGCTCTTGAGAGGAGTTCGCGCTGAAGAGCGAACTGACTGCACCTTATGCTTTTCGAGTTCCCTCAGTCTCTGTCTGACTCCTATTCTCACTCTCGCTCTCTCTCTCTCTCTCTCTGTTCGTTCACCCTCTAGACCACCTCTGTCTGCCTCTTGCGCATTCTATATATTTCTGAATCACTTCCCCCCACTCTCTCTCTCTCTCTCTCTCTCTCTCTCTCTTTCTCTCTCTCTCTCTCTCTGTCTCGCTCTCTCTCTCTCATCTCGTACGGAAGTGGGCGTGGCCAGGGCAGAAGTGAATGTATACTTTTTTCAAAGCTGGAGAAAATGAGTACAAAGCAAAGTAAGTGGAATAAAGGCCAACATTATTTGGAAGGGGGAGGGGAGGGGTTCCAAGAAGTACAGTAACACGTAAATTATTTGTCATGAGAGAATGGCAAATGATGTCAAGCTATTAGTAGGGGGAAAGCCCGCAAGTTCAGAGAACCCTTTTTTCACATCCTGGTGCAGAAGCTTTCTGAATGCGTTAGCAAATTAGTGCGTATTGAAAGATGCTACTAACTAATCAGCCGCTTTTAAGTTCCTTTAACCTGACTATCAGGGGCGTTGGAGAGGAAAGACAGAGACAGACAGACAGACAGAGAGAGAGAGAGAGAAGAGAGAGAGAGAGTGAGAGAGAGAAATGGAAGAGGAAGAAAGATAGACTAAAAAGTGATAGTGAGAGTGAGAGAGAGAGTGAGAAAGAGAGAGAGAGAGAGATAGAGAGAGAGATAGAGAGAGAGAGAGAGAGAGAGAGAGAGAGAGAGAGAGAGAGATGGAGGGCGTAAACGCCCACCTATGAAAGTGCAGAACACAAACTTCTCGAATTAGCCGTTCAATTTATCCGAGGTAACAATCGCCTCAATTATCTACTCTGATGTGGATCTTCAAAATTGCTACGTCAAATAATAAATACAGAAATACATAAATAATCGGTCCGAAGACGAATCAGACAGAATACTAGGAGAAATATGAGGGAAAATAAATAGAAAGCTCTAATTACTCAGGATAAATAAATATGAAAAAGAGGTCGAACAAAATATAATTAGGCAGACATGATTGGAGGTCGTCGAAGAAAAAGCAAAGAAAATGAAAAGAGAAAACAGCGAATGCTTTCGCTCTCGCTGATTCTTTAGCACGAAAAAAGTTGAAGAAAGTAAGCATGAACGTCTACACTTCCTCACGTAATAATTAGCTCTCTCTTCTCTCTCTCTCTCTCTCTCTCTCTCTCTCTCTCCGTCTGCACTCCTGTCCTTCACAGCTTCCTCACATTCTCATCAATTTCTTTAATTTATTTAGGAGACCGACGACATTGTTACCTTTTTCTTATTCTTCGACCCCTAAGGGATTTGCTAAATGAACAATAAAGTTGTAAGCCTACACTTGTTTTTTTTACTCCTTTCTTCCTCGTTTATTTTCGGTGAAAACTAATTTCTTTCTTCATTTTTTTGTCTCCCTTTCTTTGTCTCTCTCAATCGCTTATCTCTCTCTCTCTCTATCTCTCTCTCTCTCTATCTCTCTATCTCTCTATCTCTTTCCCGTATGACCACACATACAGTTACTGAGTAGTCCAAGGTCATGCTGGCATTTGCCACATGCTGGCTGCGGGGATGTGGCATAGGGCGTGAGAGAATCACAGAGGGAGGGGAACGGGGAGACGGAGGAGAGAGAGAGAGGAGAGAGAGAGAGGAGAGAGAGTGAAAGTGAGAAGGCAGAGAAACCTAATTGTAAGTGGAAAAAGAAAGTTGGGGATACATTGAGAGCGAGAGAGAGCAAGAGAAGTAAAGGGAGATAGTGAAAAATAAAAATATTACTCTAAGAAAAAAGAGACCAACTTGTATTACAGAGCCCGTACTCATGCGCTGGAAAAATTATAGGGTGTTGGGAAAAAACGCAGAATTTTCCCTCGCGCAATTCTTTGCACATGTGAAAAAGCGAGCTTGTGGAATTTGAGAAAGAAAGAAATTGTGGAATCATTCAAATCTATGAACTTTATCCCGATACATACTATAAAAGATCTTCACCATATCGGGCGGTTCGAAGTGACACCCGGCAAACGGCTGTGCCAATAGAAAGTCGCCAATTTCGTCTAGACGACCAACGGGACTGTCGATGTTATAACTTCTATGCATAGAACAAAAAATGCTTTGTAGTCGACTCGAAATTGGCACTTCCATTTGAGTGGGAGATGACGTGTTCGCATACAAAACATCTCATTGTTCGAGTAATCTGGAAAAGAGCTGAACAGAACTGAAAAATTGAGAGTTAGTTTTTGCTCTTGACTAACTCTGTTATTGAGTTAAGGAGATTTAACAAAGAATTAGCGATAAGGGCAGATAGAAGCTCTAGAATTGAACATTTTGATGCAACAAACATCAATGCACAATTGGATGCATAAACTCTACAATTATAAATCATTGCAAGCATATAATATAGATGTGCAAATGGCTCTTGTAATACGATGGCAAATAAACAAATTGATAGGTAAAAATTTTGCCTTTAAATTTAGAATATTCCATTGTTTGCCATTTCAATATCGTCGGGAACAACGGAATATTCTGAAGGACGGGATAAAATTTTTCTCATATTGAATAAAAAAAAAATTCTTTACATAACACCGCCTTTGCGATATCTGCAGCAATAACCTTTAACATATTAGTCTCAATTTATTTGGTAGCCGAGGAATGCGAGACAGTGATAGAGAGTTGAAAGAGTCATAGAGAGGCAGAGAGAGAGAGAGAGAGAGAAAGAGGCAGAGAGAGAGAGAGACACAGAGAGAGAGAGGCAGAGAGAGAGAGAGGCAGAGAGAGAGAGAGAAAGAGAGAGAGAGGGGCAGAGAGAGAGAGAGAGAGGCAGAGAGAGAGAGAGAAGGAGAGAGAGAGAGAGAGAGAGAGAGAGAGAGACAGAGAGTCAAATAAGGAAGTGGAGAGAATCTGCGAAAGATTAGATTTGTTACAAATATGTGCTATATTTTAATCTGTTGATGTCATTTTCCATTCGCATCTTCGTGTCCATTTCGTACACTCAAGCAAATATTCACATTATCTGCGATCTATCCCATTTCTTCGTTAATATATGCAACATTTGATTTGTAGATGCAACCCTTTTCGAACACTTGCATCTTTCTCCTCGAATAGGGGGGAACGGAAAGGAGAAGAACAGTGAAAGGAAGAGCAACCATGCATCAGTCATGCCATACAATTTGTTTGCATTATCATCAAAGACATGTCCACACTCCACAAAGACAATCTAACTGTGCGGTTCCTCATTTCCTCATGGTACTTTTCATCTTCTTTCTCTCTTTCTCTATTGAGGCTGTCACGCATTCTTATCACTAATATCTCTTCACGATTATAATCTTACGTTCGCACTGTTTCCTTCCGATCTCTGCATGTCTGTTTCTTCTCTTTCACTCTCTTCTCTTTCTCTCTAGCTCTGTCTCTCTCGTCTCTGTCTCTCTCCGTCTATATCTCTCTCTCTCCCTTTCTCTCTCTCTCTGTCTCTCTGTCTCTCTTTTTCTCTGTCTCGCTCTCACGTGATCTCATCGAACTCAATCTCCCGATGATAATAACAGCCCTTCTTCATTCCGAGTACACCTTTCGTCTTCCTCCTCGTTCTCCTGCCATGGAGCAAATTCTGCTCTTCATGCTTCTCAACACTCTCGGCTATTGCTTCTTCCACCTTCTCTCTCTCTCTCTCTCTCTCTCTCTCTCTCTCTCTCTCTTTCTCTCACTGTCTTTTTCATTCCTCGGCTTCCAAATAAATTGAGACTACTATGTTAAAGAAAAGAATATAAAGAATACGTTAAAGAATATCGTAATGACGATAACAAGCAAAAAAAAAAATTTGGTTTTCCCAGTTATTGCGAAAATTTTGTCCCGGAATTTAGAAATATTCCTGACGATATTGAAATGGAAAGCAGTGGAATATTCTAAATATCAGGATGCCTATCTCGAATTGTTTAGTATTACATGATCCCTTTGGCAAGTAACAGCCTTTGTCATGAGCAAAAGCTAACTCTCGTTTCTTTCCCCTCTTCAGTAGACGAGTACCGGCCCTGTAAAACAAGTTGGCCTCTTTTCTTCTCTCAATATTTCACCTTCTTAGATTAATATTTTTAAAATCTATCTGCGTTCTCACTTTCTCTCTCTCTCCCCTCTCTCTCCCCCCTCTCTACCCACTCTCTCTCCCCTCTTCTCTCTCTCTCTCCTCCATCTCCCCGTTCCCCTCCCTCTATGATTCTTTCACGCCCAATGCCACATCCCGCAACGAATATGTGACAATGTCAACATGGACTATTCATATCTGTATGTGTAGTCATACGGGAAATAGAGAGAGAGAGAGAGAGAGAGAGAGAGAGAGAGAGAGAAAGGGGGCAAAGCGAGACACCGACTACGGCAACAGGAATGGTATCTCTCCCCATCCCCCCTCTCCTTGTAAGAGTTGAGCTACCTGCGACTCCACCCTTGCCAGAAAGCTACCTCTTATCTGCAGGCATGCTCATGGCGCTGCTGTAGCTGAATCATGACTTGTAGCCGTTGCTCGCTTCTAATTCCGGGATGGACTTCCAAGGTGGCTTGCAGCCACGACCCTTCCTCGGATATCCACCAGCTCGCTCTTCTCCATTCGTACTGGGCCCTCACACTCTTTCTCCCGTAGATCATTTTAGAACCACTCCTCTGGAGATGTCGCAGTTCTTCGATTTCCGCACTCTTGAGGGAGAGTAAAAAGAAGAGAAGATCCGTTAAATTCTTTGAGATAAAACAGTTGAGATGAAAATTCACATTCTCAAAAACAGTGATAGATAAGCAGAAGGAAAGCCAAGATATGAATTTATGCTTGAAAAGAATACACAGCAAACTTATAAGATTCTTTTATCAAGTATGTAAAACTGTATACAGAAACTGTGCAATTGTAAATGATTGGTAGCATAGAACATTGAGATGTGTCATACGGATCATGTTGAAGATGTCAACTAAAAATTAGCCTTTTTCAGTATAGGCGAATATTCCACTGTTTGTCATTTCTAATATAACAGAAAAATGTTAACTGCTGCTGCTACGCTTTCTTATCACCAGTATCTCTTCACGAATATTATCTTACGTTTGCACTGTTTCATACAGTTCTATGTGTCACTCTGTCTGTCTCTATTCTCTATATCTTTCGCCATCTTTCTCTCGCAATCTCTCTCGCCTCTCTCTCTCACTCTCTCGTTCTCTCCCTTCTATTACTTTCCCTCTCTCTCTCTTTCTCTCCGCTTCTCTCTCTCTCTCTTCTGTCTCGTTCGCCATCTATCTCCTTCTCTTTCTGTTTCTCGCTCTCTCTCTTTCAGGTGATCTCATCGAACTTCAGTTTCCCTGTGATAATCACACCCGCCTGCCTTTTTTCTTTCCGAGTATTCCTTTCCTCTTCCTTCTTCTGCCATGGAGCAAATTCTGCTCTTCATGCTTCTCAACACTCTCGGCTATTGCTTCTTCCACTTTGTATGGACCCTTCTGCCAAAGGTATGTAAATACTAAGGATTTCTGATCCCTTGCCAAAGATTTACAAAATTTCATGTTTTAGGTGTGTAATTATGCGAAAAGGGAGAGAGCTCACCATCAATCAGCATACTGAAATTAACACGTTCCGAGTTCCTGGAAGTCACAAAAAGCGTCAAAAGTGTACAGAAAGGAACAAAAATTGTATTTAGTTGCGTTCTTGCGAGAGAATTACAATTGCAAAGTTGCAGACGAAGTTTGCAACAATATGAGCGCTGAGTTTCTTCTAATGAAATATATTCCGTGTGCGAGACAGTTTTTGTGAATGTCAAGAATTGCCGAAGAATTGCAGCCGAAGCCTCTCGACTACACGACCATTCCGGGCCACAAGCTGCCAGTGCGCAGCGAGGAGGACGTGCCGCCACTCTCCATCAAACCAGGGCAGCCCGTGCTGAAGGTCGAAGGGGAACCGGCGATTAGTCGAGGGCATCTGGACGAGATGGACAAGTACGAAATGGACGAACACAGTGACATTTATGTTGTACACAGAAAAGCTCTTCTATTACATCATGACATATGTAAATATATAAATATGCATTTTTTTCAAATGGGAATTAAGCAAACAAATGAGCGCACGTGAAGGCAGCTCAGATAAATTAAATTCTTACGAAACAAAATAAATACGATAAGAATAATTGAGCAGACAAAGGGTATATAATGCATTTCTCAGATGCGGCTCCTTTGGACGATTCCTCACACACAGTCATGTGAGATCAATTCTGACTATTTCGTTTTCTTTCTCTCTTTCTTCTCTCTGTCTCTCTATCCCTCTCACTGTCTCTCTCTCCCTCTCTCTCTCTCTCTATCCCTCTTACTCCTTCGTTCGCTCTCTCTCTCTCTCTCTCTCTCTCTCTCTATAGACCCTCTTCGGAGACCTCTGGTCCTTCTGGTGGGGCACGCGTTACGTGATCGTCATCTCTGGTGAACAATTCGTCGCTGAGCTGAAGAAGTATGACGACGCCATGCGTGCGTCGCATTCTATTTACGAATTTACTTTTTTACGATGTAAAAATAATTTTCAAACTATTGTGTGACTATAATTGTAAATAACTTGACCTACGTTATTTATCTATTTCATTCTCCCATTTTATGAACTCGTTTAGAATAATCTATATTCTAGTTATTTGGTACATTCCAGTTGCCCTCTGCCCGATCGCGACCGGCTCTATCCTCGGTGGCAGCGGCCACTTCTGGACGCGGCGGCTCGCGCGCTTCTTCCCGAATCCGCCCGACAGGCATTCTTGCGCGTCGCCAAAGGTTTTATTTATTTATATTCAAATATTCAGATTAATAAAATATAACTTCTTTTGTATGCTGTACATTAGGTCTGGCGACAATTTCTAACTACGCATAATATATCTACTTTGCTTTCTTTAGCTAGACCGCTCTCTCCAAAACGCGCTGCTGGAACGTGGGCCCTATCGTACGCTCTCCGACATGGAAGTTGATGACACGGACGAAGGCTTGTTGAGGTTTTTGCTCCCCCATCGTGCCACGAACCCTGACCCCTCGATCCGCCTCCCAGTCTCACAACCACTTGGCCAGCTTCCAGCCGAGTCGTGCCTCATCTCGTGTACGATGCACAAATGGATGGCTTGCTGGCCGCGTTGAGTCGTCCACTCGTTGTCTCTTTCAATCGGGAGATCGAAATCGACGCTCATCCGATCCCAGCATTTGTTAGTGATCTTTGCTTCTGTTTCTCAGCCCGCTTTTATATTTTTAATAGCCGTATTCTAAAAATGGCCGCTCTCTATCCATTAATAAGCAGTCATCTTGAAAGCAAACGAATCTTCATTCTTGTCCGACCAGTAAAACCGCATGTGGTGAATGACTGAATGTTGCTGGCGTGGAAAACAATAGGAGGGCACATCTCAAGGAGTAGAGCACGCTGGTGAAGTTGGGGAGGAAGTTGGAGAGAGAGAGAGAGATAAGGATATACAGGAAACAGGAAAAAAGGTGAGATGACTTTTGAATTCTCTAAATTCTGAGCGTGCGTATTTCATGGCCGACAATGGCAGCGATCACAATGAAGAGCGTAGAAAACCATCAGAGCAAGAAGGGAGATACAAATACAATTGTTAGAATATCCAAACGAGTTATTAGAAAGACAATCGAAAGAACAGAGACAACGAATCTCGAATATTTTATATATATATCTATCTATGACTATCTAGCGTCCCTGCTTTGCGAAACGAATAATATAGGCGTTACGAAACAAAATAAAACAGAAAATTATAACGTAGCACAAGAAACTAACAAAGTAGCATATATGCTCAACATTCTATTTATAAGAGAAACAGAAAAATGTATGATTAGATAGCAAGTTGGGAGGTATTTTAGGCTTTGAGCAGCTGGATAAATGAGAGGAAAGAACAAGAAAAAGAACAATTTCAAAGTTGCTAAAGAATCGTCTAACTTAGATTATTAGAATGCCCGCTTATTTCTCTTCTTCTATTTTCAGATTCCTATTATTCTACACGCGTCAGCGATACTCTCGCAGTGGTCGAAGAGAGGGGAAGATGAATTTCTACATTCACGGAGGGAGATTGTCCGCAAGTACACGGACACCTTCAGCTTCCTACCGGGAATGGGCGACGTTTCGGTGCTAAGCGAGATAAAGGGAGGAGAATAGGGGCTGGGGATTACTGTACCCTACATATTACTCTTCTTCTACGACTCAGGAATTGGGAGTGATAAAACGGGCAAGATTTGCATGATGGCATCATATCAGAGCACATGCGTCACAATCTAAGATAATATATATTAAAAAAGGGAAGAAACCGGGAAGGGCTGAACATTCCACTTCGACTTATCCTCCATTCAACATTCATCGCCGCGCCTTTTTGAATGGAACCGCTGCCATCTTATCGGATGTTGACTACAAAAATATTTCATATTGTGGAAAACAAATTTATCGAGATTGAAAAAGTACTAAAGAAGATCAGAAAGATGCCATCGATAAAAAATATCCATACTAATCTTAATCATACATAAAAAGCTTTCTGATATTATTATTATTAAGACAGCATGACTGTAGCCTTTGAGCACGACCTGCACTGGGGAATTTTTTTCTATTTCGCTTATGAAAATTGGCTCACCTATACAACTCGACGTCCTATACAACATACCGTACATTTTAATTTTTTTCAGAAAAATTCCTTTCGGGAAACAGTACAGTACACTTCAAAATATGATGAACCATAACTTGGCTAATTTTCCGAATTTACAAAATCAAAGATACCGTTCGATAGTCCGTTGGACGCTCTTCAAATTGATCATACGTAAAATTTTCTAAAAAATCCATTTTCGACCCAAAACACGGCCCTGAACATTTTTTTGACCACTTTTTGGCAAATTTTTGTTCATTTTTGGAAAGAGTACCCTGCAGTTTTTTGATATGTTGTAGCGCGTGAAATTTGCTACAAGAATTCGTTTCAGTCAATAACATAGCGGTAGGCACACCTTGCGAAAAATAGGCGCGAGTCGGTCAAAATGGCGCATTTTCGGTCGCCGAGGCACAGTGCAAGCGCATTCATTGGTCCATAACTACGCTCAATCTTAATCTTTCAAAATCGTAAGTATATCATCTTAGAGCTCTCATGGAGCTCTTCAAATGTTACATACAAACTTTTATTGAAAAGTTTGGATTTATATGGTCAATTTCGTTCTGTATGATAAGAAATCCTAAAAAACTACTTCAGAAACATTTCCACATGCCTAAACATACATCATAAGAAAGAGGATGAAATTTGGAACAAGATGAATCCTTTAAATGAAATTCCTTGCGTACTATCCTTTGTTATAAGCCAAAAGAGTAGGATAACAAGGCCTTATGGAAAAAGTGTAGAAAAAAAGGATTGGAATATTCTAATTCGAATAAACTAAACTATGAATACTTGGGCGAAATGACAGTGACGCTACTGGCCCTACTCTTATGGCTTTTAACAAAAGATTGTACGCATGGAATTGCATTTAAAGGGGTTCAACTTGTACCAAATTTCATCCTCTTTCTTTTGATGTATGTTTGGGCATGTGGAAATGTTTCTGAAGTAGTTTTTTAAGCCTTCTTATCATACAAAACGAAATTTCCCATATAAATCCAAACTTTCAATAAAAGTTTGTATGTAACATTTGAATATCTCCATGAGAGCTCTAAGATGATATACTTACGATTTTGAAAGATTAAGATTGAGTGTAGTTATGGACCAATGAATGCGCTTGCACTGTGTCTCGGCGACCGAAAATGCGCCATTTTGACCGACTCGCGCGAATTTTTCGCAAGGTTTGCCTACCGCTATGTTATTGACTTAAACAAATTCTTGTAGCAAATTTCACGCGCTACAACATATCAAAAAACTGCAGGGTACTCTTTCCAAAAATGAACAAAAATTTGCCAAAAAGTGGTCAAAAAAATGTTCAGGGCCGTGTTTTGGGTCGAAATTGATTTTTTAAGAAAATTTTACGTATGATCAATTTGAAGAGCGTCCAAAGGGCTATCGAACGGTATCTTTGATTTCGTCAAATTCGGAAAATTAGCCGAGTTATGGTTCATCATATTTTGAAGGGTACTGTACTGTTTCCCGAACGTAATTTTTCTGAAAAAAATTAAAATGTACGGTATGTTGTAGAGGACGTCCAGTTGTATAGGTGAGCCAATTTTCATAAGCGAAATCGAAAAAAATTCCCCAGTGCAGTACCCAATAATGCCGTGTTCGAGTCTTACGGAGAGGCTGTCTTAAAATTAAGTGATATTTCCAACCGTCTTATTTATATTTATGGAATAATCCAAACATAACTATGGAATACTCCAAAGTCAGAATTGTGGAATATTCCAATTTTACAAGTATGGAATAATCAAAACTTAGAAGTATGGAATAATCCAAACATAAAATTACGGAATAATCCAAATCTCCCAACCTGAATGTCGTTCTCAAGAGTCTCAATCCACGTCAAGAGTGTCCTTGTTATCGTCTCGTAGTTGGTGAAGTCCATGTCCTCCATGAACGTCTTGAAACAGTCGTCGAGGAGTACTTGCAACTGAAAATTTTCGCTTAATGTTACAAAAAAATAATGAAAATAACAGGAAAACTAATGAAACCCGGGATATTGTAGTTTGCGTGGATTATTTGATGTGGTCAGTGAGACAATAGGAAGGAAGAGATAATAATGCGATACGAGACATAGTAAAGTTGAAGCCTATTCATCCAATGTGTGTTTGACAAGCAACTAAAAAATACATTCTCTATTGTTAAACTATACGGTTCCGTGGTCAGTAACTTGAATTATAATTAATTTTAGTGTTAATGCTACTTGTATTGTAATTGCTAGTATGATACAGTAGTTAAATGTACCGTAATTACTACTATGATACAGTACCATTCTGGCAGCGGGGGGAGCGTTGGCGACGACGGCGGAGCCAGCAGTCACCTCTTCGTAGTGCTTGATGATGTGGCGGAGGGCGGACACTTGAGATTCCAGCTGCGCAACCTCCGCGTCCGCCTTCTCACACTGCAATAGAGAGAGAGAGAGAGAGAGAGAGAGAAAGAGAGAGAGAGAGAGAGAGAGAGAGAGAGAGATGAATGCGAAATGATTAAGTTGCAGTAGACTAAAAAGGTAGTTAGGCGAACCAACATTCACACCTGCCACTAGTTTAGCTACTCCTTATCTTTTCACGTATGTTTACATTGTGTACTGCTGAAGAGCTCGCAGGTGGATTCAGCAAGCACTAGAATTTACTCACAATACACATCTCCATGTTAACCCATTGCCATCACGCATGCTTGCATTCTACAAGACATAAATGAAAAGGAATATACTCAACTGCACGGAAATTGTAGTGTTGCAATGTTTTGTGTATGCATGACTACTATTTCTTTCAACCATAACCCAAAGCCACTTCTTATCATCTAAATATCGAAAAAGCCAACAAATAAAAGTTTAAATATTAAAATAAGAAATTAGAATAATCCCAGTTGAAATAAGAAATTAGAATAATCCATATAGCATATGAGTTGTACTTGTACTGCCTGACCTCTTCATTGAGCTGCGTCATGTAGTCGTAGGCACGGAAGAGGATGGCCGCATTGGTTGTCTTGCAGCCCGCGGTGGCCATCGTCGACGGCAGCAGCTCCTTCAGCTCGTTGTAGCCGTTCTGCAAACTGATTCATGCATTATTCAACTTAGCCTATCGCAGTGGACTATCATACACAATTTACTAATTCTATTCTGTACATCCACCACCGAATCACAAAGTAATCATTCATTTTCAGGGGTTACAATTAGAAAAAAATATTAGAATGAGAACAGATAAACGCTAGTGGAAAGGAGAACATATTGATCTAAAAAATAGAATAGGAGTATGTGAATAGCCCACATTGATGGCTTCTCTCCGCTGCCTCTCGCACCGGAGATGAGTCGCCTTCTTGCGATCGCAATTCGAGTCGTCCGACAGTGACGAAGGGCTCCGGACATCAGAGAGAATCGTCTGAGTTGGACTCTGTACCTTAATGGATGGCAATTACGCGAATCTCAGGCTATCATAATTACTTTTTTCCGCACGGTAATCACTAATGCATATAGTGAAGAAACAATAATAAATAACAATAAATAATATCATATTGACAGAAATACACCACCAACCGATTTCATGTCCATCTTCTTGTCCACGGCCACGGGTGGTTTCAGAGGGGCTTTCTTGGGAGTGGCCCGCTTGGATGAGCGGACAAGGGGAGGGCTGGCGAGGGGCTGCGCGGCCGACGATGTCGATGGATTCGCGACGGCTGCCGCGCCCACCGCCGCCACGCCGCGCCTTGAAGGCGGCATCTTGGCCAGTCTTCAAGTACAATACTGGAATATTTGAAAAGAATATTTTGAATATTGTAAATTCGCGGAGAGGAATATAAAAAGCATCGCTAACAAGTGAATAAGTTGTGCTCATGACTGTAAACGATAGAGCGAGCAAATAAGTGCGAAAGTCAAGGTTGCATTTTAGTAAGAAGAGAAAAGATCGAGAATGATCAGAGATGGGGCGAGGTGCCCCGAGGCAAGGATCTCTCCTATCTTCACCTAAGAATGAGAAAGAGAGCAAAATTGAGATATTCAAGGTCAGGAGGTAGAAAACAGAGCGAGGAGAGAAAGAGAGAGAGAGAGAGAGAGAGAGAGAGGGAAAGAAAGCGAGAGAGAGAGAGAGAGAGAGGAAGATAGAAAGAGAGCGAGAAAGAGATGTGACGAATAGTCTTCGTCGCCACAAACACCGGCTGCATGAAGGAGACGGTGGGGCCAAAAGATTGGGCACGCAGTACGTGTTCGGCCAATCTAATACGGCGAATCTAATAGAGAAGAAGGGACGGAAAGAGAGGTGTGAGAGAGACATGGGGAAGAGGGGCAAAGAATAACACAACAGGGCACATAACGAGAGAGAGAGAGAGAGAGAGAGAGAGAGAGAAAGAGAGAGAGAGAGAGAGAGAGAGAGAGGGAAAGAAGAAAAAAAGTGGTAGCGCGATGAAAGATGATTTTTCAATGGTAGACGTGCCGGCCTTTCCGTGAGGTGACGATCGCAGTGAAAATATGCAGAGTTGGAAGAGGGGATAGAGAGAGAGAGAGAGAGAGAGAAAAGAGAGAGAGAGAGAGAAAGAAAGAGAGAGAGAGAGAGAGAGAGAAAAAAAGAGAGAGAGAGAGAGAGAGAGAGAGAGAGAGAGAGAGAGAGGAGGAGGAGAGAGACAGAGAGCGCGAAGAAGCGACACGTGGTGTGACCGCTCACGGTGATTCGCCATGCTGCTTATGTGAGTTCAGTGGAAGAACGAGTTAAAGAGAGAGAGAGAGAGAGAGAGAGAGAGAGAGAGAAGAGAGAGAGAGAGAGAGAGAGAGAGAGAGAGAGAGAGAGAGAGAGAGAGAGAGAGAGAGAGAGAGAGAGAGAGAGAGAGAGAGAGAGAGAGAGAGAGAGAGAGAGAGAAAGAGAGAGCGAGAAAGATAGAGAGAGAGGGAGAGACAGTGAGAGGAAGAGATAAGAGATGAATGTGCTAGAAATGCGATCTGGAGGAGCGCCCCGTCCACACGGCAGTGCAATGCACACGCGAAAAATGATGCGATCAATGGTTTGGCAGTCGGCACAGTGCGTCGGTGCTTTTCCATTCAGTCTTTTCTCTCTCTCATTCTCTCTCTCTCCCCCTCTCTGTTTGTCTCCCTCTTTTGCTCCCGCTTCTAATTATTTCCGTTCCTTCTGTTTTACTCCATACATGAGCATCAGTGCTCTGAAATAATTTAGACTCCTGGTCTAAGTCTTAAAGTTAGTCAAAAAGAACGAGAGAAAAAATTGCTCGATACCTTGAATTGCGAGGTGAAGGCAACTTAAATGTGCCTGAGAGAAAGATGCAACTGCCACTGACGACTGACTACCTCTTTCCTCACTCCCACAGACTCGTTCTTCTTAGTTGTAAAGCAAAAGAGAGAGAGAGAGAGAGAGAGAGAGAGAGAGGTGAGAGAGAGGAAAGAGTGCTTGATCAGTGGAGTGGGAGAGAGAGCAGAGAACTGCACCCGGAGAGATTGGCGACATGCTGCACCAGTCACGTGGGGATCCTGTTGGTTGGCGGCGCGTCGAAAGGCAGGCCATGCGATAGGCACGAGAGAGAGAGAGAGGGAGAGAAAAGGAGAGGGAGAGAGAGAGAGAGGGAGAGAAAAGGAGAGGGAGAGAGAGAGAGAATAGAGATTGAAAAAGGCAGGCGTCGAATTAAACGAATACATATCACGGCAAGAATAGAATTCCGAACAGAGGCAAGCAGACGAAAAAAAGTGAACCTAACCCGCTTGACGAAAAAGACAATAAATGCAACGAGACATCACATTTGGTAGTTTAATCGCCTTCCCTCTGCCTCTGCCTCTGCCTCTCTCTCTGTCTGTCTCCTGCCCTCTCTCTCTCTTTCTCTCGCTCCCTCTTCCTTCGCCAGTTATCGTTGTCAGTCTGAACACACGTGGAATGTGCTGATAATAATCTATGTAGGTGCTCGCCACCTTTATGGCCAACTCTCGAGTGTATCACCCCATCTTTTTCTCCTACTTTTTTCTATGCCGTTCTCTCTTCTCTCTTTCTCTCTCTTTCCTATCAGTCTGCAAAACAGACCAGTCGAACCATGTGACCATGTCGTCAAGCGAAATGAGGAAAGAGGAAAGGGGGAATCAGCTGGGGGAAAGCGACGATGTTGTTGTGAATCTCGACCCAGACTGGGGAGCGAAAAACAAGGAAATAAGACGCCTTGGGCTCTGCATCAGAGCTCTTTCGGAAACGACGCTTTGTTGCGTGCACTCGGAGACGCACTAAAATGAGGCTCTATGTTGAAGTGGTCTTTGGAAGCAAAAGCGAGGCATAGCCGATGACGGCAGAAGGCTACGACAATGGAGAAGGAAGCATGGCCTGAGGGCGCGAGAAAATTCTGCAGGGATAGAGACACAGGAAAATGAGAGGCAAGGCGACGTGAACAAGAAAGGCGATGAGAAAGAGGAGAGCGAGAGAGAGAGTGAGAGAGAGAGGGAGAGAGAAAGAGAGTGAGAGAGAGAGAGAGAGAGAGAGAGAGAGATGTTAAAGCTGTGTAGACGTTGCTCACTGTCTCTTCCTCTAGCACACGCTTTGGATGTCCTGAGTTGGAGAGAGAGAGAGAGAGAGAAATGGATAAAAGGCAGCTTCAGAGAACACGAGAACATTAGTGCTTGAAGAGCGAAATAGCAGTAGAAGTGGTGAGACGCAGACTGAAAAAGAAGAGAACGAACTGGGAGAAGTGGCCATGGACTGGGAGGTAATGTTGTAGTCGCCATGTGCTCAGCGTTCTTCCCACTCCTTTCTATCCTTTCTACCCAATCCTTTCTCCCTTCCTTTCTCTAGTTCCTCTCCACCTCTACTCGTAGCTCGCCAACGCAATAGCCAAAATGATGTCTCTTCTTCCCTTCTCCTTCCAAGGGCTACGTGGACATTCGTGT
This sequence comes from Allodiplogaster sudhausi, assembly GCA_945643635.1. Taxonomy (NCBI): domain Eukaryota; kingdom Metazoa; phylum Nematoda; class Chromadorea; order Rhabditida; family Diplogasteridae; genus Allodiplogaster; species Allodiplogaster sudhausi. The sequence continues at coordinate 2,621,036 of CALZFC010000256.1, forward strand.
CGGAATCGTGCATTTGGCATAATTATAAAGATTCTGCATCGCTCAAAAGTGCGCAGAACCTCAGGTAGAGAGAGAGCTAGCGAGAGAGAGAGAGAGGCAGAGAGAGAGAAAGAAAGATAGAGAGAGAAAGGAAGAGGAGATACGATATTCACACAGCTAGGAAAGGGTGTGGGAAAGAAGGGGAACACCTCTTCCTCCACCAGGTATCCCCGTGTGTCCTGGCGTCGTCAAGGGCTTTCACGTGGCTGTTGCATGCTGCAGTTCGCATCAGCGCCCCTTTCTTTCTCTTCCACTCCCCATGCTCTCTCTCTCTCTCTCTCTCTCTCTCTCTCTTCAGTCTCTCTCCGTCCGCCCTTTCCCCTCTTTCTCTCCTCCCCTCTCTATTTCCTTTCCCACGCTACTCCTGCGCGCGTCAATGTAAAGGCATGCATCGCACATGGCACTGAAATGAAGGCGCGAAAGAGTCGAGAAGAATGATGCAGAAAAGACATTTAATTAGAGCGGAGGCTAGAGATTCTAGATTGCTTACTTTTTGCTCTAATTGGAAGAGGGTAAAGAATAGACAGTGTAGAATGGTTAGAGGCAGGAAAAAATGAAAAGCAGGCCAACATACATTTCCCCGTGTCCATGTGAACAAAACGAGGCAGCAACACCACAAGGCGTGGGAAAGGGGGTAAGGCAGAAGGAAACTTTGTTGCTCATTGTGCTGCACTCAGAAATGCGTCAGACACTAGAGATATGGATAGCTTACATATCTGAAATGTGAGAAGCCTTCAGCCCATTCGTACTTTCTACATTTATGACATTTGGGAAAAACTGAAAAGAATACAGCAAATGTTCAAGAATCAGTCAAGGCACATTGCAGAATATTCGACCATTCTGTTCAGTCTTCACACTAATCACTGGCCATTATTGATCCAGCACTCTGTAAGAGCAAACTTATCGCCTTTTGTCATCGGGCCTGGCTCAATCTATGCTCTCATTGTCAGTCAGCCCGTCTCTCTTTCTTTCTTTCTCTCTCACTCTATAGTCTCATTCCTTTCCTCTCTCTCTTTCCTCCTCTACTTCTCATCATAAAGTTCCGAGTAGAATGCCACGTTTTCAAAGTATGAAGACAGTGACAGAAGATCATGTGACTGATTCTTGCAACATCAACGAAAACTCTAGCAGAGGAGGCGCCTATTGTGCGCCTCCTCTGCTAGAGTTTTCGTTGATGTTGCAAGAATCAGTCACAAGAATCAGCATGAATACTCCAAACTTGAACAAGATATTAAACTTTATGTGCGAACACAAGACTCCATTGTCCACAATCACAACTACGCGCTCCTTTCATGTGGTTTAAGAACTTGAAACAATCGCTTCTTCAATTTCAGATAAATAGGCAGCTTCAAACTGCTTAAGTCAAGGTATTCCTGTCTACATGCCAGGTCCGATTCTCGTTTATTCTCGCACACTCGATGAATAGAAAAAAAAATTATTGAAATAATCAGTAAATAAAAATGAATTGGCATGGTCTTCCGGTATTGATTAATAGCAAAGATAGATGACATATCATGGATGAGTCTGATTCAGTGATGCGGGGAGATATGGGTAGAAGAGAGCTGAGCACCACAATTTGATTTGCCATAGTTGGTTGTAAGTGTAGATATGACATCGAAACAAGGCAAAAGGTGAGCGGGAATGTAAGGAAATTGTACTAATTTAATGGCAAAAAGGAATGTAAACAAAATTGAGATACTGCTTCATGGTTATGGAATGCACTGCTATTGAGGTACTAATCGCAAAACATATTGCACATTTAAAAGGGATTACAAATAAAGCAAACATTCTGAATACAACGAAAATCGCCTTAAAAAACAAGTCTCTTACAAATAACTCAAAGTAACCTTCGATATACCAGGATTGCCATAGCAAATAGTCAAACTATTCACAGAAATATAATCAGTAGATGTACGCATAGTGATGGAATTGAATGTTCCAATCAGTGTAATGGCAGTCGTTTAGTATATTCTAATAGAGGCTACGGTATGTCTAGCGAAGCTGCGGTGGGACCGGAACCAGACTACCGTATCCCCCTTCGACACACGCAACGCGTCCGCGCGACGCGCCCGCTGCTGCTGCAGCATGTGTAATTCGCCAGGAATCGGATGGCAGCACCAGAATCTTAAGGATGTCAAATCACTCGAATAACTCAAGAGGAGGCCTAGAACATAAGGGACAAGAATATAGAAAGAATGATGGACAAACGAAAAAGTTGATATCAAATTACTGCCAAAAACCCCTTTCTATTTTAAAATTATTCTTCATTGAAGCATCAAACCTCAGTCTGTGCCACATCTCGTATAGCTACAGCGACCGCACGATCTCTTCTGTAGCGAACCTGAGGAGTGAATCTATGCATTCGTCTCACTTTTTAAAGACAAGCATATTCAAGATCAACATATTTTAGGATATTCAAAAAATACAAATAGAAATGAACGAACCACAAATGGATCCTCGACCCATTCCACTTGGACATCTCCAGTGTTCATCGTGACGTAGCTGCCGTTGAGTCGTTTGCAGACGTGCTCCCCTGGCGACACCGTCATCGTCTTCTCTCCTCCAGAGTGAAGAACCACGACGCGATCAGACGATGGCGGGAAGCTAAATTATTCTAATTATTCAAAAAGCCTCATCTGCCTCATAAAAATATTTAGAACAACCTGAATGTTAAACCAAAAATTCTCAAGACTAACATCTCAACGAAACGGCTATCGTCCAGCTTGCGAATCACTTCAATTCGCTCTCCGTTTGGTTTCAGCACAGATCGCTGATTTCCTCTTCGGAAGATTTCCAGCTAAATAAACACATTACCCTTGCAGTAATATTTTGCGTTGGACACTGAAAAACAAACTTTTCAATTATGTATGCTTCATGAAAAATTATTGCGCTAAACTAATACATGCAATATCGCGAGAGCTAACACCGAAACCCTGGAACTTATCAAAGAACAGCCTACGGAATAGGAAACCAACTATTCGAAAAAAAATTGTTGACCGCATGTGGAATAAATTCCTCTGGTCACAAATATGAATAGCTAGAATAATACTAATTGTCAGTATTTGAAATGCAATTAGCATGCGCAAAATGTTTAGAATATACGAGATGCATTGTGTTACCTGTCCAGTCCTCATAAAGTACCGCACGCACACTGCCGGCTGAGTTGTGTACGTGACAGCAACACAAGGCTCCTTGCCCGTCTCCACCACTTGCTTGAAGTATTCCACCTGAAAGCAAGGGAAAATGGAATATAGTGAGAGAAAAACAGCAACTAAATATAAAAATGAATCAAATATACTTATTATTGACCAAACATATTAAATATAAACTACAGGGTGCATTTCTTTTCGAACAGCAAACAATAAGCAAAACATCTCCCCCCTCCCCCTTGAGCAAATAAATGACAAGGAAAATGCGATGAAGACCTTCCACTGACCATGATATTGCCGCTTTCGTTGAGCCAGCGCGAGTCTCCGGTAGCGTATTCAAAGTATAAGCAGCCACATGCAGGCGTGGTCACTGCCACTCGGTTGTTATCTGGGTCCATGTAGTGTATCGTCTGGCCGAACTCGCCCACGCCGCTGCTCAGACGACGCTAGAAAGTTAGTCATTTTTTTTATTCATGAATAAACGCGAATAAAAATAATATAAACCTAAAATGAAATAAACAAAATAATATTAAAAAAAAAAAGGAAACTGACCGGTCTCATAGATGGCGATCTCGATCTCGTTCGATTCTCCAGAGAATCGGCGAAGCGAACCATCTTCCCACCGTTCGTCGTTGCCGGCGGCTCGTTCTCCTCAAAATTTGATCAAATCAAGAAAAGAAGATTTGGAATATTCCATTTCTTCATTTCTGAGAAGAAAATTAGGAATATTCAATGTCTGCTTGTAGAAAAGAGAATTTGGAATATTCGATCTCATCTGCCAGCCTGACCTGGTTGTTGTTCACTCTCTGCCTGATCAGTCCGTTCCTACGAGGGGCGCGTGCTGCCGCTTCCTCCACCTCATTCCTCAGCGCACGATGAGCGCTGACACTTCGGCCAAGCGCCTTGTTCTTCTCAAAGTATTAAAAAAATTGTTTCATTAAAATTTTTTTTTTAATTCAGGTAGGCTGTTTTTATTTATTTAAATGTTCTTTTTTTTCTGGTATAAAATCACTGTCGAGCATTAAGTAATAGCTATTAGGCATATAAAACAATAAAAAATTTCACCTGGTGACTTTCAAGAACAGTCGTGGTCCTCTTGAGCTTTTGGTTGAGTTCCTCAATCGTAGCATCCTTGGCTGCCAATTCACGCGAATTCTTCGTCTAAGATAACTTGAATGATGTACAGTAACCAAAACTGCATTGCAATCAAATGTTTTTTTTGCTTTTCTCGAAAACACTTAAATATAAAAAAAGGCACCTCCGAGGAAATAACACCCGTATTGCTTAAAATAGAAGCACTGGAAAAAACAAAGTAAAGAAAAGACAAAACCTCTCGAATCCGAGACTGCGCCTGGAGTTCAGCGTACTTCTTTGTCTTCTCCTCCAACTGCTTCGTCAGGGTTTCTACCTAAAAATCCCCCAGTCTCTATATTTTCATAGTAACTAGGAATTCAAATGTCCACTTAGTTAATTAAATCTCCAAATTCAAATATACAAAAATATTTAATTTATTCACTTTGCGATTGGAATAATTGATTACCTGCTCCGTTTGTGACTTGCGAGTGGCCAGATTAGCCTCGTTCTTCTTCGACTGCCCCAAGCGTTCTTCCAACGTCTTCTCCCGCGCAGCCAGTGCGTCCTCTCGCTCTCGCAGAAGATTGCTCGACAACTTCTGCAAAGTGACCAGGGTTAATACTAACGTATTCTGTTCAAACATATTTCGGAGAATCTTTAAGTAAGAACGAGCTTCAAATAATCTTTAGAAAACAACTCTTGAAACAAAAATAAATTTATTTTAAACCACACCGCTTTGTCCATCTCCTGTTGCTTCTTAGCTAACTCATCTTCCAGCTTACTTATCTCACTAGCCAAGCGTACTTCGAAAGCCTCACGTAGCTGAAAGGACAGAGATATTCTCAGGTAGAGGGATTGAGGGAAACGGAAAGCGAAGAGGAGAGAGAGAGAGAGAAAGAGAGAGAGCGAGAGAGAGAGGAGATGAAAGAGGATAGGAGAGAGAGAGAGAGGAGATGAGAGAGGATAGGAGAGAGGGAGAGGAGATGAGAGAGGATAGGAGAGAGGAAAGAGAGAGAGAGAGAGAGAGAGAGAGAGAGAGAGAGAGAGAGAGAGAGAGAGAGAGAGAGAGAGCCTACTGGGATGGGAGAAACGAAAAACTACCTTGGAGGCCATCTTCTTGAGTGCTGCTTCGGCAACGTCGACATGTCCAATGGTGTTCACCAGCTGCTTCTCCAGATAACGCGTGCGAGCCTTCATCAGACATTACTGATTCATCACTATCAACTTCAACAAAGAAAATCCCGAGTCTAGACCTTCGAGGACACATAGAAATTGTATTCGTTGATCAAGTAAAGCAGAGAATTTTCAGTATAATAAAAAAAATTAGTCTATGAATGCTTGCTCAAAAGGGGGTTTAAACCAGTGCTAACAGATGTTGAGCTTTCACATCATAACTTTTAATTTCCTCACTCAGCGGTCTCACAACTATTACGCCCACCTGTGCGGCTATTCCTCCACTAGTTGCCTGTGGCACCGTGGCTCTTCTCGTTCTCTGCGCCTGCTGCATCTCCTGCCTCCCTCCTCTCTCCTCTTCGGGGGTCGAGAATACGCTACCGTAACCCTCCGCCTCCTCTGCGCCCTCTGTCTGGTGCCTCTGGGAGTACCCTTGGGGTCTTCTCCTGAGAGACTCCCTGTCTGCTTGCCGCTGCCTCTCCTGCCTCCCTCCTCTCTCCCTCTCCTCTTCTTGACGAGGCAGACTTGGTGTGGAGAAGACGCTGCCGTCACTGTCCGCTTCTTCCTCAGGCTGTTGTCTCTGGTGGTACCCCCCATGGGGTCTCCTGAGGGACCCAGTCTCTGCGGGGTATCTGCCAGTTGGTGGCGGGGGTGGGGGCAGGCTGGGGGTGCAGCTGAGGACGGAGAGGTCGTGGTCACTCGTCTGGGTTGCTCCGGTTTGAACAGGCCTTGCAGAGGGGGCAGGCACTCTGTCTGGCAGACGACGCGTGGCTTGCGAGGCTGGCGCTGCGTCCGGTCTCTGGAAGAGACGAAGCGTAGTGAACACATACATTCTACGCATATAGTGGAAACATGAAAAACGATAAAAGAGAGAGAGAGAGAGAGAGAGAGAGAGAGAGGGAAAGAGAGAAACAGATAAGGGGAAAGAGAACCAGGAAATAGAGAAAAAAAGTAACCTGTTGGCGCTCAGTGACTCCTGCCAAGCTTGCGTATGATCCCACTAAAATATAATTCATTTATAAAAGAATTAAAGAGCACAACGGTTTTCAGCGAAAAGAAATCGATAATTTAGAATATTCAATTGAAATACATATACTAACGTAAGAAGTCCCTTGCTCGTCTGTCATCTCCTTCTTCGCGTGGTGGTGGTGACTGTCTGGGTGGTGGTGATCGATGAGAATGAATAGTGGAGATGACTGAAGGAGACAAGCTCCCATCCTCTTCTTGGATTACGGTAGGCCTCTGTGATGGGGGGACTCCCGAAGCAGTAGCAGGTCTTCTCTCGTCTACCGTACTCCTTCTTCGAGAAGACTCTCCTTGCTGTTCCAGTCCAGCCAGCACTCTATCAGTGGGATTCTGAAATGAATTGCTTTTCATCTTTTGTAAATGAGAAAGCACAATGACTGTCTACTCTCACCCCTCTCTCTTCCTCTCCTCTCTCTCTCTTTCTCTCTTATTCTCACCCTCTTCTTCTCCCTCAATCTCCTCTCTCCCACCTGTCTTAGTTGGCGAAGGTGTTGTCCGATTTGTGTCTGTCTCCCGAGTTGTTCTCTGATTTCTCGATTGGTTGCCTTGATGGAAGAAGAGTACGAACTCGTCTCCCCTTCCGATGGCGACAGAGTATGCATGCCATCGCTTGAATTCGCTGACCCTGGACGGCTTCCTCCTGACGTCATCATTATTCTTTTCTTAAGTAAAAAATAGCTACTTAGCAAATTATTTTTAGTTTAACTACTAACAACTTGTATTCACTAAATCAGCTACAAAACTTTTAAAAAAAAGATATACAATGACAGAAGATTGATTGCCTTTGCTCAATCGCGGCGTTGGAACGGGTCCCTGGTTACTGTGGAGGGGAGTCCTCTGGTTACTGTAGTCTGCTTGCTGCTGTTCAACCGGGTCAACGCATATCGGAAGGGGCGTAGCATCGAGAGAAGTGGATGAACCCGCTCTTCCATCTAGAGACTCCGAGTCGGCAGGATGCAAGTCTTCCTCGGGACAGCCAGAGTCAGCAGATGACTAAAACGAGAGAGTGGAATGATGAGGAAGAGAAACAGAGATAAATAGAGAGACAGAGAGAGGGAGAGAGAGGGAGAGAGAGAGAAAGAGAGGGAGAAAGAGTTAAAGCCTTTTCCATTTCCTGTTACTCTCTCTCTCTCTCTCCCCAGCACAGTCTAATTGCAAGAGATGAATCATGATTGATGACCTTAACCCTAGGTGAGCCCGGATTCCTGGCCGAGTTCTGCGAGGAACCAAAGTCCACGTGACTTCTTCGTCTCTGCCCGTCCAAGGGAGGCAATGGAGAGGAGATCGCTCTCTCTTCACGGTTGTTACTCTGGAAAGTCAATGCTTACAATATCTCATTTGTATAAATATATCCTAAACTTCACAGGATGTTTTCTCTTCAGAAAACCATAACCTCGAAAATAGCATTAAAAGTCAGCGTTACCAAAGATATTTAAATGGTGTCCTTCTACAACAGCATCTGATGCTATCGATTAATTTTTCATTCTAGTATTTGTTGAAAAATATCCGTCTGCTTTTTCAAGTAACTGATGAAGTTTAGTGAATATCCTGACCTCTTCGCTCCTCTCACTATCAAGTTCCACATCGGAGACAGCGCCAAGAATACCAGTCTCGACTGCTTGACGACGAGGTGGGTTCGAAAAGTTGTCAGGAAATCTGGACAGAAACACTTTGTATATAACTGTTATCAAAAAAATTTGTTCCATGAAAAAATTAAACTAAAATAGGACATAACTCTCAGAGCCAAAAACATTTAACAACTACAACTTATGGAAGAATCAAAATTTGAAATGAGAAAAAAACCTAATACAATATATAGAAAATACCAACTCAGGTGGGGCCGATTCCCTATGCCGAGAGGTGGCTCGTTGCCTGTTCGGAGATCTCAGTACATTATCCATTTGCTGTTCTCCGCTATCCGGCCGAGTCTTCCGGAAGACAGGATAACGAATCTAGACAAATGAGGATTTAAGTTATCAACTCGATTGAAGTCATTCCGTCTTCAAGTACATCTAGTCTATCGTATACTTTTCATTCTACATATAATTTTGCAATAGCACATGTGATAGGTACTGTCAAGAACAAATTGATTCAGGGTTCTCAAAATAGTAGAGGAAACAGCAATTATTAAAGCAAATTCGCCAACTTTGGGATATTTCCCGGAGCATTTGCGCAGATACGGGAATACGCGATCTTCATTAGGCATGGTTAATACTTGCTTCCCTCAATCTTATCAGCAACCATCATGCTCCTCTCCTGTGTCAACATATGAGGAATGAAGCCAAGGTGTTCGGAAAGGAAGGAGGGGAAAACCCGAATGATAAAGAAGGGCGAAGGAAACGCGAGATACAAGTATATGTAAAGGTATCAACACGCGGTTCCGAAACCACTTGAAAACATAATAACAAGTTGAATCATCAAAAAACCTCCCCTTTATTCTCCAATATAATCTGAACAAACAGGTAAAAGAACAACAAGTAATAGGTACAACGAGGCATCATTTGGTGACAAAAACACCAAGTGGAATGAGCCAAACCCAAGTTCTCCTCATTCCGTCGCTACTTCTTCTGGAGTTTCTCGAGAATGACTTGGACCTGGGCGCCGAGATTCGGTTGGCCTTTGCGATTCTTGCGCGACAGCGCCTTGTTCATCTTCTTCTTCGTTGTCAGGTAACTCTCCAGAGCCTCAAAACAGCAAAAGAATCATATGACGAATCAAGAAATTCAGTTAATATCAAAATTATATGAGACGGAAAATATCACTTCTACGAATTTTTTTAAATACACAAATAAAATGCCAGCGATGTGAGACACCACCATTACCATAAACATATTAATTAAATAATAATAATTTTAGTATAATCCAAGAACCTTGTGCCTTCGTTCCTTCTCTTCAAGCTTCCTCGCAGCCTCGTTCCTTCGCTGTTCCTGGATACGCTCAAAGTTGGCCTTCGCACGTGCAAAGTTGTTGAGACGGCGCTTCTTCCTATCAACAAATATGAACTCATAAAAATCAAAAAGATTCTTAATATATAGCGATAGTCCTCATAAAAATAATTTAACTAGAACAAATTAAACTAGCTACTGACTTTTCAGAAGTCGCCTCAGTCGTAGTATCCGCTGGTTGTCGAGAAGGACCTTGGCCAGATGAGTGGGGTTTCGCAGCAACTTCTCCGCCTTCCTCTGCCTTCATTTTCAGCTTCTTTCCCATTGATGAGCGGCCGCCTGGTTATTAGCAGTTTCATATATTATATAGTTTCAATATATGAAACTGCACGTGATGCAACCAACCAAAATTTTGGAAATCTGAATTTGAAAACAAATTAATAGTGTGAAAAGGAATACGGTATATATCAGCAAATTGAGAAGACGGTCATTATGGTAAAATATTGCACTAGTCATTCATCCAGTACACCACTCAGCACATCACACTCCATCTTCAGGACATCAACACACTACGAGTCCTAGCGTGAATCATAGTTGAAAGCTGACTAACAAGAGGACCTAGAGGATCATTGAGAATAATTCTGGGATATCAAAGAGTAATCGAACGGTAACTGCAGCATACGCGACGCGTGTATTTACTAGGAAGGTTTATAAAATACATATGTTTCGACTCTGCACAAATAGATAAAATTTCAAGAAATAACTTAATTTTATATAATTGTTATCACCTTGATTCTGCCTTTAAGATGGAAAGAAGACTGGAATAGTAAGATCGAGTGAATCGATTGTGAGCCTGAAGTAGAGTTACAGATTGGCCGTTGAATGCCTCGCGAATAGATCTAGATCCGACTCCTTCGATTACTCACTGTCTCTAACTCTCTAACTGTTCCTCACTCTCTGTCCTGTCTGTGTCTCTGTCTCTCAGTTCTCCTCCTTACCCCGAACAAAGAAACGGCTTACTGCCCAAGGCTGGCCCTCCTATCCAGCAATCCATCTCAGTGTCCAAGACAATATCCCTTCCATCTGCTTGCTTACAATGTTATCTGTGAATCTCTTGGAAAAGGCTTATCCTATGTAAACTCATTGCGTAGAAAGATACGTATACCGTATGAATGTTTATACTGTTTATAAATACCGAAATCTGATAGCGCAATTACATTGACAACGCCTTGGTAACCGACGAAGGCGTAAACATTCAAACCACCGTAGAAAACATCAGATGACTTTCAAAGATGCAAACATACTAGGATGTTTACAACTTTGGTCCCCCCAACATATAAAATACGCTATAAATATCCCTCTCATTTGAGCTTCCATCTTTCTTGCGCTAGTGTTGACTGTGTTGTTGCGTCTTCGAAGAGCAAAATAGTAGCGGAGAGATTCGGAGGAAGAGAGTCACAGAGAGTGATGTGTGAGAGATAGGGAGAGGGCAACAGAAGCTGAGAAGAGGAAAACAGGCAATGCTCCTTGAAGAGCTGTTAATGTATAACGAAAAGCGAGCAGCTAATAAGATTGTATGGGTGGGAGCGGAGAGAGACAGAGAGGGCAAGAGAGAGAGAGAGGGAGAGAGACAGAGAGAGAGAGAGAGCGCGAGGGAGTGAGAGAAAGAGGGCGACCGATGGAGAACAAGATAGTGTGAGAGAGAGAGAGTGGCACAGAGAAAGAGTTGCAGAAAAGGATGTGGGTAAGTGAAGGGAAGAATAACAAGAGAGATTGAAGTAGAGGGAGTGAGAGAAAGTGAGGACCGAGCGAAGAAGTGTGAGAGAGAACGAAAGGGAAAGAGACAAAGATGGGAAGCGAGATAAAGAGAGCGAGTACTGATCCTTGGTGCTTCTCGTGTTTACGATATCTTGCAAGACCAATGGTGGTGGTCACGCACTGGCAGAACAACATTCAACCGCAACAACAGGGGCAGCCCCCGTCTTCTCTCTCTCTCTCTTTCTCTCTCTCTCTCTCCCTCTCTCTCTCTCTCTTTCTCTCTCTCCTTCACTCCCTCTTTCCCTTCATTATTAGCTCTCTCTTTTCGTTTAGCTATCTTTTTTCAGTTAGAAATTAAGTGATAGTGAACTTGCGAACACTGAAGATGCTTGTTAATCTTTTTTGTGCTTCATTTAATCTTAAGAATATCTGACGCATTTTGTTATTTCCTAAATTTTAATATTAAAACGAAACGTTTGTTGGACATCTACCACTTCCGTCCCATTTCGCAGAAGAGAGGCAGTATACAGGATGGACGAAATGTTTGACCGGGGCAAGAGATAAGGACGATGGGACTGTAAATAAGAGAGTGCAGAGGAGGAGAGAGGGACTTACAATTAGAGAGACGGAGAAAATATACAGAGATGCATGAAATGGAGAGAAAACGACGGAAACTTGTAGCGCAATATTAGAGATGGACGCAGAAAAGGGAAGAGAGGAAGAGAGAGAGAGAGAGAGAGAGAGAGAGAAAGAGAGAGGAAAAGAGAGGAAAAGAGAGAAAGAGAGAGAAGCAGCGAGAAAGTTGCTTGCGTCTTCTTTGCAAGCAGCGAGTGGGGAAGCCCCTGGCAATCCCCTTGTTTCTCTGCTAACCTCCTTTCCCTCTTCATGTCACCCACTCTCTCACCCTCCCCTGGCTTCTTTCTCCCATAGGCGGTATCTCGCCATGACTCTAACTCTCTCTTCACCTCGCACTCTCTCTCCTCACTACAACGTCTCTCCTTCTCTCTGCACTCTCTCCTCTCCATACACTTTCCCACTCTGCCGACCTTCTCGAAGCTTCCATCTCTATTCAGTTGTCTCTGCTTCTCGCGCTCCCTCCTCAGTGTCAAGTGTCTCTTCCACTGTCTTGCATACCCTGCCTGCCCGATATATATATAGGCCCTTCTCTCATCTCCGCCCCTCTCTATTCTAATCCAAATTCTCCACTCCACTCTCCATCGCCCGTCTCCCTCCTCTATATCAGCTAATACCCCTCCGGCTCTCATTCATCTTCGCTGTCCACTCCTCTCAACAGCTTCTTCTCTTCCTCCTCTCTCGCTCTCCCTCTCTCTCTCACTCGCAAGGTTCATCCGCATCTGACTTGGTTAGAATCATGGAAAGTACATTTCAATTCGGTTCTATATAAATTGAAATGTACTTTACTTATCTCGAACTCCAGTTGAATTCCCTGTTATCTTCAAAATTTGAGATATATTATGTAGTTTCGAATATTATAAAAATGCTCTCTAACATGAAACAATTTTATAATATCCTGAATATCAGGACGTAGATAATTTAATAAGCCTTCTTCATCCTTCTTGGTCTCTCACTTTCTCTTACTCTCTCTGAATTCTGTGCAGTGTGACTCTGAGCTTGAGGGATACCAAAGAGATGTTTGCCCTCAGACAAGCAGTCTAACAGCCACAGATTCAGTGCTAGTGAGTCACTAGGGGTGACCCGTCATTTATATATATCTATATACATACATATAAGACAATGTCAACTTAAAAAAAAAAAAATTTTTGTATAGGCGAAAATTTTTGCCTCGAAATGTACAAGATTCCCCAGTTTGTCGTACCTGACGATTAAAAAAAAATTAACACACCCCCTTTTTGACAATTTTTCTGGAATGGGAAATGTCTATAGTGAAAGAAAAACCGAGTATTTTAGTTGACATCGTCATTTATTTATATTTGTACATCTAAATACATTTTTGGGCTATTCTGGTACGCTGCAACTGTATTTCGGGTATGACAAATTTTTAATGTCATGTGGTTCGCAAGTTGAATACTCAAACTCTCTGGACGTTATATTTCGCGAAACAATCATCTAAATCACAAAGCCAAATTCGTACGTCACCAATCCTCTCCGTTTGGAACTGCACTTTGGGAATCTACTTTTACTTTGTCCAACAGTGATAACTTTATTATTAGCATGTTCTAAAACAACTCTGTCGCAAGTTTAATCAGGCCATCAGAGAGGCTGCTTCCGGTTATCTCGGAGAAACTGAATCTCGTGGTGACCATCCACCCAATCGGTGCTGAGCTCATGAGGTCAGAGTGTCAATGAGTGAGTCACTGTGTAGAAGATAAAGGACGGAAACTGTCTTTGGCCACAACAATGGCCAGTCGTTGGGTGCAGCTCGTGCCCAAGTATTCAGAAACCGCTTCGCCTTCCCCACCCCTCGCCCATGACGTTCTGTCGATCCCCCAAAACAAATTACTACCCCTTATGGCCGTTTGCAGCGGCACAGCACTTCCTTTCCAACTATTCATTTCCCGTTTCTGCTCCTTCCCTTTCTCCTTTTCGCAGGTTGTTTTGAGTTTTGACCGAGAACCCAGAAGGACAACACGAAGGGAGGAGGCCTTGTGGTTAGCAATGCTATCTTTTTCTCTCTCTTTCTCTTCCTCTTTCTCTCTGTCCCACACACTCTCTTTCCCTCTTTCTCTTCCTTTTTCTTTTCCTCTCGCTCTCTCTCTGCAAAAGTGTGTGGCCGGTGATGCCCTGTCAACAAGCAGTGTCTCTCCTAACAAGGAATCGCCAAATGTGTGTGGGAAAGGGATAAGGCGAGGGAAAAAGATGCAAACAATTAGAGAAGAGATGAGGAAAGATTGGAGAGTTAAAAAGTTACAGTAATGCTGATGATCGAAGATTACGCAATTTCATGCCTCCTTTCGACGACGGCCTAAGAAAATGACTGATAGGCCATTTTCTCTTTGGTAAAAAAAATGACAGGAAGAGATGAGTCAAAGAGTGGGTGGATATGGGGTACAAATAGAGAGAGAAAGAGCGAGAGAGACAGAGAAGAGAAGAGAAAAACAGAGAGAGAAGATAGAGAGAAAGAGGAAAGAGAGAAACAGAGTTGGTTGTAACTTGCTATCTTTGCGTGCTTGGCGATTAGGAAAGTCAGGAGAGATGAACGGCGGGGGAAAAGAGAGAGCGAGAATAGATGAGAAAATAACATTGGAAGAACATAACTGCAACGGCATGGAATGAGAACAAGGAGAGCACGTGCAGTGGAAGAAAGGAGAACGGAGGCTGTTCAGCTGATTGGAGGGTGGAGGGGAGTGGGAAGACGAAGGAAGAAAGAATTGAGATAGGAAGAATGTTAGAGAGAGAGAGAGGAAGAGAGGAAGCGAGAGAGGGAGAGAGATAGATGAGCGGAGGAAGAGAGAGAGAGAGAGAGAGAGAGAGAGAGAGAAAGAGAGAGAAATAAACTGGTAATGGAAAGAAATTATCTGGCTTGTTATGGCCTCATTTCGCGTCCATTACTCATTACTTGAAGTTAAATATTATTAAAATAGGTCTAGACATGGCGACAACGAGTCTATTATGACAAGGGTGATCAACAGCGAGCGTCAGAATTGCATCATTCGATATGCCAAATAAGTGAGGTATGTATGTACGTACATATATGGTTAAGAGAGCATGTCAGTATCCTTCGATCAAGGCCTGCCCTAGGAATTTTTTTTTCGAGTTTGTTCACCAAAATAGGGTACAGTATACAACTCGACGTGGTAAACAAAATAGGCTATATTTCGAATTTGAAAAAAAAATTTCCGTGCGGGACCCGGTGCACCAATGTTTAAATTTTCACTTGTCATAACTCGCTTAAAACACATTATTAGACAACCATCGAGGTATCATTGGATAGCTTTTTTAAGGGGCTTTAATTTTCATGTTGATGATGTTTTCATAAAATTTCATCTTGGCCCTAAAATACGGCCCTGAATATTTTCGAATGCAGTTTTTCGCCAAATTAAGTATTTTATGCTCATTTCCACACATCCGCTCCTACATAGGCTTAAAGTGCGTAAAATTTGCTACAACATATGTTTCTTTCAAAAAAATTGAAGGTCCCGGACTATGGTTCCAAAACGCTTAAATATGCTCCAGTGTAAACTGTAACACCGTGCAAGCTCATTCTTCGATCGATAACTGCGCTCAATGTCAATATTACAAAATCGTAAGTATATCATCTAACAGCTCTCACGGAGGTCTTCAAATGTTACATACATACTTTTATTGAAAAGTTTCAATTTATATGGAAAATTTCGTTCTGTACAATTAGAAGGCTTAAAAAACTACTTTAAAAACATTTTCGCCTATCGAAACATACATCATAAGAAAGAGGATGAAATTTTCTACAAGATTAACCCTTTTCAATGGAATTCCATGCATACGATCTTTTGTTATAAATCATAAAAGTAGCGCCAGTAGCGTCGCTGTTATTTCGCCCAAGAATTTACATTTTAGGTTATTCGAATTAGAATATTCCAATCCTTTTTTTCTACAGTTTTTCCCATAAGGCCTTGTTATACTACTATTATGGCTTATAAAAAAAGATCGTATGCATGGAATTCCATTGAAAGGGGTTCATCTTGTACCAAATTTCATCCTCTTTCTTATGATATATGTTTCGACAGACGAAAATGTTTTTAAAGTAGATTTTTAAGCCTTCTAATTATACAGAACGAAATTTCCCATATAAATTGAAACTTTTCAATAAAAGTATGTATGTAACATTTGAAGACCTCCGTGAGAGCTGTTAGATGATATACTTACGATTTTGTAATATTGATATTGAGCGCAGTTATCGATCGAAGAATGAGCTTGCACGGTGTTACAGTTTACACTGGAGCATATTTAAGCGTTTTGGAACCATAGTCCGGGACCTTCAATTTTTTTGAAAGAAACATATGTTGTAGAAAATTTTACGCACTTTAAGCCTATGTAGGAGCGGTTGTGTGGAAATGAGCATAAAATACTTAATTTGGCGAAAAACTGCATTCGAAAATATTCAGGGCCGTATTTTAGGGCCAAGATGAAATTTTATGAAAACATCATCAACATGAAAATTAAAGCCCCTTAAAAAAGCTATCCAATAATACCTCGATGGTTGTCTAATAACGTGTTTTAAGCGAGTTATGGCAAGTGAAATTTTAAAAATTGGTGCACCGGGTCCCGCACGGAAAATTTTTTTCAAGTTCGAAATATAGCCTATTTTGTTGGCCACGTCGAGTTGTATACTGTACCCTATTTTGGTGAACAAACTCGAAAAAAAAATTCCTAGGGCAGGTCATAATAGGGCCCTGCTCGAGTCTTATGGACATCCTGTCTTAATACGAACTGTAAGGTGCTATTATGGCCACATATTTTCTTGCGTTTAATCTTATTTAAATTTTTTTTTTCATTTCTATTCCCTTTGAAAAATTTCGCCCCCTCTAAAATGGCCGCAGATTCTCTCTCACATTTCATTCTCTACTTCATTGGCGATTTCTGACGTCATAAGACCAGCAACAAAAGGAGAAGAATAATGATCTCGACTCAGAATGAAGGTGGAGGGGTGGAAGTGAATGGAGAGAAGAGGAATAGAGAAGGCAGAGGGAAAAGAGAAAACGCGAAGTAAAAGATAACGCAAATTTCCTTCTCGATATGCAAATAGTACTTTCGATTTTCGAGTGTTATAACGGCTTTTTTTTATATTGGCCTGATTTACATATAAGCTCAAAAATAGTTGGTTACACTCCTCTCAGGCTGTGGGTGGAAATTGTGTAAAGAAATATGGAATATTTCACATCTGTTTGTCATTTCTAATGAAAACGTAGATTTGAAAATTTACCTAAACTCAGGAACAGCAATAGTCTGCATTTTGTAACACAATTTCCATGTACACCGCGACAGGTGCGAAGTCAAAATGTGTGTGTGTTAAAAAAAAATATAAAATGCGTTCCCTTCTGAACATGAACTGCTCAAAATGACTCGTTACCCTCAACTTTAAAAAAGAGTTAAGAACAGTTGCCTTTTCTGGCCAAAACAAAGTCGTTAATCTGGAAGTTTTACGACCTCAACAAACCGTCCACGCGGAGAAAGGAGACGAGACAAGCGAAAATGCTTCGACCAAAAAAAGTGAAAAAAGCGACCCCATGATCTTAGAATGGACTAAGTATATTGAACGTATGTATGTACATATCACATCATACTTTAAAGAGGAAAAAACGAAAGTAAAAATTATAAAGTTTGCTAAGGTCCCTTTCCGTGCATCCCTTCGTTCATGTGCTACATAGTAGTTGCTATGGGATTCGGAAGATAAGCTGCTTCACAAAGCGAGTTGAGAGATCAAGACAGGAGAGAAAAAGCGTGAGAAATAGAGAGAGACAGGGCAAAAGAGCTAGAGGATAAATGAGAGAAAAATCAAGAGTTTGTGGTAGAGATGAAAAGAGAGAAAGACATAGAAGAGATATTCCGGAAAACGTTGTCACAGACGTCAGAAGAGAGATGAGGTGCGAGCGGAGAGAGCAGCAGTTGCTCTCAACTCCCGGCGTGTGATTCCGAGTGTTCCATTGCGTTCTATGACCCCAGGAACGGAGGGAAATCGAATACTCTGTTCTATTCTTTGAAACTCCCTTTCTCTCTCTCTCTCTCTCTCTCTCTCTCTCTCTTTCTTTCTTTATCTCTCTTCCTCTCTATCTTTCGCTGAAACTTCAATGATACCAATGCCATTTTTGAACGATGCCTTCCATTGAATTCGTCACGTGATTCGCTCTCTAACTCGCATACCCCGTTCTTTATCGTAATCCACTCCGGAATACAATTTAGATTCGAATACTGTAGAATTGTTTTCGGAAAGGTCCATTTTTACAGAAATCAAGAAAAATAGGTACGTACATATGTAGATTGGTTGGGTACTGTAGAAGGGGTTCCAAAGGTCATGCAAGCTCCACTACTCAAACCCGAGGTAAACTGACGTTATGGCACAGTTTTGGCAAACACTATGACACATTAATGAGCTCACTCCCGTGACTGTTAATTACTCGGCCCCAGGGTTCACTAGGTTGTTTCTACATCATTCTCGTGCTTTCTTTCTCTCGCTCTCTGTTACTCATTCAATAATTCCCCCTCTCTCTCCCTCTCTCTCTCTCCCACTCTCTCTTCCTCTCTCTCCCTCTCTCTTTCCCTCTCTCTCCCTCTCCCTCTCCCTCTCTCTCCCTCTCTCTCTCTCCCTCTCTCTCTTCCTCTCTTTCTCCCTCTCTCTCTCCCTCTTTCTCTACTTCTCTCTTCCTCTCTCTCCCTCTCTCTCTCTCACTCTCTCTCCCTCTCTCTCCCGCTCTCTCTCATTCTCTCTCTCTCTTTCTCTCTCTCTCTCTCTCTCTATCAGTCGTGTGACACATCAAGCATTCGCATTTGTAGACGAAGCCTTTTTTCGCGTTTCTTATCCTTATCAGGCCGTATCCAAACGATTTCAACTTCGGGTTGTCTCTTATAATTACTTAGCTGCATGGCTACTGCTCACATTCCTAATGCTCTATCTTTCAGTTATCTCTTTTCTTTTTCTTTTCTGCTCTCCCTTCATCTCTCTCTCTCTCGCTCTTTTCTCTTTCTCTTTCTCTTTCTCTCTCTCTCTTTCTCTCTCTCTCTCACCACGCCCTTATCTCCATATCTCTTTCTAGTGTGTTATCAATTTATCACATTTTATCCATCGAATGTCTTCAATCCAATGCGCCTCTTCTCTCTCTATGAACACTAGAATGGAAAACAGAGAACAGTGAGTTGTTCTATTCCTACTTTCTCGTGTTCCTTTCTCTCAGTCTCTCCCTCTCTCTCCTCTCTCTCTCTTCTCTCTCTCTCTCTCTCTTTCTCCTCTCTCTCTCTCGGTCTTCCTCTATGTATCTGGACTCTCTCCTGCAAGTATAAATGAATAACACAAATACATTTATCAGATTGTATGTACGGGCTTACCTAATGTACTGTAGGTGTTTTCATTCTCTCTCTCTCTCTCTCTCTCTCTCTCTCTCTCTCTTTGTCCTTCGCTTTCTCGTCTGTCTTTCTCTCCCTCTTCCTTCTTCTCCCCATATCCATCTGCCCTCCTCCTTTCCGTGAGTTCCTCTGTTGCTCACAAACACTTTTATTGCAACCTCCACAACGAAGAAGCACAGCTCTGAACTGCGATCTAAGTACTCTGTGCTTTGTACGGGTTTAGTCTGCTTCTCTGACTCTCTCTCTTTCTCTCGTGCTTGTATTCTCTACGCTCTCCCTCATTTGTTCCCTTTCTTTTCCACTTCATCACCACGTGCTCCCATGGAGAGACGCCTATAAAAGCAATTCGCCGAGTCCGCCACTTCTCATGTCACGGTTCTGTAGAAAAATTACATGGAATCTGCTTACCAAATGTTTTGAAGAATATACTAGGTCCAAGTTTTGTTGCAAACTTTTACCCCAAACTGACAAGTTCGAATTCACGTGTCTTCCGTCTAAATCACTAACAAGTATGGACATCACTCCTCTTATCAGTCTTTCTCTCTTCGTCTAGCGCTCCCTCTCTTTTTCTCTTACTCTCTACTCCTTCATCTCTCTCTCTCTCTCTCTCTCTCTCTCTCTCTCTCTCTGCCTCTCGCTTCTTGTCCTAATCACCTTCTTCTGTCTATTCCTTCTCCCGTTCTCAAAGTTTGCCACCTTTTCTCTCTCTCTCTCTCTCTCTCTCTCTCTCTCTTTTCTCCAAAGATTGTATCATTCTCATCTCTGAAAGTCAAGTATATCCTTCTCTAAAGATGAACAGCAAGACGAAACCTGAGCAGGTTGCGGCTATTTCATTCGGCAAACTGCTAAATTTAGCCTGACTATCAGAGTAGTTGTGGTCGTGAGCAGTCGCTCCTCTTTCTTCACAATTTCCCTTTCTCTCTCTTCCACTCGCTCTTTCTCACCCCCTTCTCTCCCAATTCCTTACTCTTCTTCCCTTATCAAAAACCAGTCTGCTTGGTGTCTCACCGTTCTCCCCCAGTCAACACATCCCTTCCTCCTAATAATCGTCATTGTCTACAATCACTTTTGAACCGTCGTCGTCAGCATTCAGCTTTGGAAATTTCCATAGTTGAATGAGCAATCGGAATTGGGCGGGGCAAAGGTTCTCTCGGGCGACATAAAACAAGCAGAACGCCACTGCAGACATGTGAAGAGCCCTCTCTTACCATGAGGTGGGCGGGGGCAGGTGAATGTGATGTTAGTTGGTGGCTGCTAATCTACCCCTCAGCCTTAACTAATGTTTTTCCTATCCCCATTCTATGCCCCCTGTCCCCTTTCCTCGCTCTCTCTCTCTCTCTGTCTTTCTCTCTCTGTCTTTCTCTCTCTCTCTCTCTCTCTATCTTCATCTTTTTAAATTTATCTTGCTGAAGACTGACAAGATCCCACATTTCTCAACAGCCTATCATTACTTAAAGAGTTACCTTTTGTTACTGTTGAAAATACTTGGCGAATCTCAATGCCAAATAACATTAATTTACATACGAATTAGGGCTTCTGTTTCAGATTGACGCATTCGTACTCAAATATGGCAGTAGCAGCCTATACCTTTCCTTCTTTTAGATCTTCTTCCTAGTTCAAATATTCCATGATCAAACCATCACTTTCAGCTAGCGATTGCAAAGCTTGAAAGAACCCGATCGCTGCAATGTCAGAGATAACACATTTCTGTCTTCTTTTGCTTATTTCCCATCCGTAAATCCGGCCAATCCCCTACCCTTCATGCACATATCCTAATTTTTCTCTCCCATTTTCTTTGATTCCCTTTCAATTCGACGAGATGCCATATAATTTCGCCACTTTGTCTCTCTCGCTCACTTTCTGCTATTTCCTTTTACCCGCCATTCTCGGCTACTTTCTTTGATGAAGGACAGGGTGAGAGAGAAAGAGACTGTCTTTGTTTTTCGCTACCTCCTCATTTTTCCAGTGTTCCTGCTACCTTCATCGGCGGTTTCTTTGCACTCGCCTCTCCACTGCTCAGAAAGAACCATCCGGCTATAGTAGTGGCTTACCTACAAATATACAGCTATGCTCTTCCCTCCACTTCCTCTCGTCTTACATCTCTCTATCTCTATCTCTCTCTCCCTCCCTCTCTCTCTCTCTCTCTCTCCCTCTGTCTCTTTCTCTCCCTCTCTCTTCTTGTACCACTCTCCCGCACTCATTCGCTCTCTACACCCTTGGACATTGTTCGCTCTTTCTATTATATCGTTTTTTCTCCGCTTCGGGTGTCAAGCGCGTGATGGTTTGATGCAAGTGCAAGAGCGAAGAATGCGCGATAAGTAATCACCGGCCAAGGACCGTGTGATTTTGGTGTGCTCAGAGGGAGAACGGTTCTACTTCTTGCAGGCCAGCTCTTCATCCTCCTCTTTTATCTTCTTCTCGCTCAACACTCAAGAATGGTTCTTCTTCTGCAGAATCGTGTTGAGACCATTGGCGTTCAGGTTAGCACTTTTTCCTTTGATCGCTTTATGTTTAAAAAAAGTCGGTGTTCTGTGTTAGAAATGAAGATAGAGAGAGAGAGAGAGAGAGAGAGAGAGAGAGAAAGAGAGATGAGAGACCAAGTTCCCAGGGCCATCCGGCCGAGCTGATGCTGGAGTCGGGCCGCGTGATCCGCTACGTCGCGGCCAAGGATGCGAATCCGCGCGCAGAGACACGCGCCGTCTACGACGAGAACGACGTCGACGGCCATCACCATCCGATGCGCACTCGCAAGAGCTCTTTCTACACCCGTAAGAATGACTATTAGAATATTCCAAACTTCTTTCGAATATACTACCTTAAATTTAGATTATTCCAAACCTGTTATGATTTCGAATATTCTTCTTTCAGCTCTCGACGAGACAGACGACTGGGAGGGCGTGAACGCTCTGTGCCAGGTGCTCGACACAATCGTTGACGTCGAAGCGGAACACGATTTCATGGACGGCAAGAGCGCGTTGGAGGTGCGTTCATTATTAAAGATTCAATATGTTTAATAAATATTGAAAGACATTTTCTCTACTAATAAGAACTCTATTCCCAATTAATTAAGGTCGAAAATAAATATATAAAAAATCACGTAGTCAAATTAACGAGTGCCGTTCCCAGATTGGCTACGCCACCGGCCTTCCAGCCATTTTTGCACTCGAGAGCGGCGCCAGCGACGTGGCGATTCACTGCCCGGTCAGCACGAAAAAAACTATTTTAACAACATTTTGTTTAAAAGTGCTCCAATATCTACACACATATACATACTAAGCAGATGCATATAATACAACTAAAAACATTGGTGATTTCGTTCCCGTCACAATTTATGCAGTTGTATCACGATTATTTAGAATATTCCAATCATTGCAATTCATGAAGATCGTCTGACATGTAAATCATTCGAATATTCCACAATCTGCAGAACAAGGCCACCCTCGATGGCTACGTGCGCGCGACGATGCGCCGCAACACGGTGGCGCCCAGCCAGCTCAAGCTCACTCACGGCGACGTCGCCGAGTGCGCCGTCGCCATCTGTGGCAAGAAGTAAGAGGGGGAAATAGAAATAAATAGGAATTTTGAATTAAATATTTTGAAGATTAAATTGAATTTTTTAAATGCAAAGGTACAGTATATTTAAGATGATCTTATAATGATGCATTTGAGATTCGACGTCATCTTCGCGCCAGAAGTGCTCAACTGCCCGAAGGAGCAGTACGAAGCCGTGCACGACCTGCTCGATCAGGCACTCGCCAACGACGGAATTTGGTTAGACAATTTAAAAAAAAAATTAAATAACTTTCTAATATTACAAAAATATTTTGGACATTCTAATAAAAATAAGGTTCATTCTGCAATAAAACGCGCAAATCCTCATCAGCTTCTTGACCTCCCGTCTGACCTACTTCAACTCGTCCGGTTCGCTGCCCGAATTCCTGGCGCTGATCAAGCTGCGCCGAACGTTCGTGCCACTCGTACGCTGGACATCGCCCGCCTCGGACATTGTGCCCCGTCAAGTCATCCAGCTCACTCGCAATCTCGCCTTCTAGTCCTCGCCTTCCCGCCCCCCTCTCCCGCTGCAAATCCCTTGATGTTCAAGGATTTTTGCTGTCCCTTTTCCTCATCATCCTCTACCAAAGAATATGTACCAAAAATCATTTCTATTCTAATCGTCATATTTCAAAATTATTCTTAGCCCGTAACACCCTGAAGCTATTCGTGCAATTTATCCTTCGGTTATTCGACGACGTAGTACTATCATCCGGGGCATATTTTGGTCATGCAACAACTCTTTTCGAGCTTGCTCCATAGTCTAACGTACTTCATTGAATTGTTTCTCGTCTCTTAATTTCCGCTTAGAATTAGATTTTAAAAACCTCTTTTTTTTTTGCTAGGATTGAGAATATTATCGTAGTAGTGTTACCCTAATACGGAGCTCACGAAAATGTTGCCTTGGCTGTGCTCCACTGCTAATTAGTCGAATTCCTAATCTTGATGGAAAGAAGACTTCCCGTTTGTTCTAAAAAAAAAAAAAAGATTGTTTAACTATCTATTGAATTACGGCATTGCCGTGAGCTCCGTGGTGTAGTCGATTAGGAATCCGCACGAATTGCTCGATTCTGATCTCACAGATTAATTTGCACTACAATTGTTTCTTCTTGTTTCTGGTTCCGTCAAGCTGACAACCGAAGAAAATTTATACCTTGTACATTTTGTGATTGCATTGAAGAATATCGATCTTTGGAAATAATAAAACGATAATTTAAGTCAAGGATTTCATTGTGGAAACATTATCGCAAGTGAATCCCTCATTTCACCGACGAGACGGCCCTTGTGAATTGGTAGACGAACGTGGCTAGTTTCCCCTTCGCTGTAGACCCCCATGCCTGCTTCCTCTCCTCATCTCCATTGCATTGAAGATCGGTAACGAAGAGACACCATTTCTACTCCTATATTTAACCATTTCGAATAATTTCTCTAAATCCGTTTATAAAAAATATTACTCTCAAATGCTAGTGAAAGGCTTGCCTACCAGCTTCCCTCAAAAATTAATTGAAATAATTATATTACTAAATTGAAATGAACTGTTTCTCGTTGAGTTAAAGTTAGTCGTCTTATGCAAACATATTTTATGAAATACATAAGCAAGCAAATGACACGGCAGGATAACTGTGGCAACATTTATTTCAAATCGAGTATGATCCTCTTCGGATATTATACTGAAGCAGAAGGGAGAGTAGGAGGAAGGCGTGTAAGTGGCAGAAGCTTACGGGGCCTACAGACTCTTTAGAACACTCGATGATACACATTTGCAATAGCAGTGAACTAATTGAAGAAAATAGGGTAAATTGGAATATTCAAATAATTATTTAAAAATTCTGTAATATGCAGAAGTGGAAGTTCTCTCTTTCAGGCCATTGCATTCCGCCACGAAGCAGGAGGCGAGGAGCCACGAGCTATGAAAGCGTAAAGGTTCGGGACACCGCCGCCACCGGATGCCCAAGTCGCTGCGTCGGCGCTCTCGTCCTCGACCACTTCCTGGCATTGGAATATTCTGACCCTGGCATTGGAATGTTCTTTTGTTTTGGCATTGGAATATTCTGATCGTGGCATTGGAAAATTCAGATGCCGGAATGGGAAAATTCAGATCATGGAATGGAATATTCTGATCTGCGCATTGGAATATTCTGATGGTGGCATTGGAAAATTCTGATCCTGGCATTGGCAAGAGCTGTGAAATAGATATTATATCCCAGCGACTTCGACATTTTAAAAGAACTCACAATTTTTGCAACCAAATAAATATGCATGGAATACGAAGCATGTCCACCTTTGAAAGGTCCACATCGTCGAGGGCACGGCCAAATCGTAGGAAATCCTGAATAATTTTGACATTATTATATATTATTTAAGAAATCCAACTAAATATTCCACCGATCAACAAAAACATTTGTTTGTGCATGTGAGGTGTGCTAGGCGGAATAGATCCTACTATTATGAAAGATTTCATATTTACCCATTATTTTTGAAATTAAATTCTCATCATGATATCAAAAAATATTGTACACCAGTAAACGAGTGTACTGACAATTCTGGTATATTTCCTACCGCATAAATGTCTGCTTCTCTCTCCAGAGCATCTACGCTTCCACTAAATTAGAAAGACTTTCAGTTCGATACTTGGTCTAGCTAGTAATTTGGGGACAAGCTACGTATAGCTCTTTTTAGAAGCAGGCATGACCAATCGTGCAGAACTAAAAGAAATGTGGACACAGTAAACTTTTCCCTTTGGAATTGTTAGGAGGAAAAGGTTGCTTTCGAGGAAAGGATGGTGTGAATAGAAATCGAATGTCTCCTCATCATGCGATCATTCCGGGGCGCATGCACACAAACATACCATTCTATCTCACTTCCACAAATTCTGCCTCTAATTCAACGTGTCTCTGTGTCTCACTATCTCTTTCTATCACTCTCCCTCTCTCTCTCCCTCTCTTTCTCTCTCTTTCTGCTCCCCCTCATACCTTCCTAATGTTGTCGCTTAGCAAATTTTCGAGCTCCCTGACGCTCTGGCTTGCCGGCGGCCACATCTTCAAAGTATGCCTAATCTCTGGTATTCCAAAGAAGCGGAAGAGGCAAATCCGAGATTTTTTGTCGCAAGTACAAGATTTGAAAGGGCAATTATTAGCACCGCCTCACTGCCTATGAGACGCTGCAAACAAAAACTTCGCACGAGTTCGCTGTTGTCACAGTGCAGGCGGAAATTGTCACAAAAGTTAGAATATTTCACTTTTTGACATCTTTTATTAGATATAAAGATGTAACAACGCTGCTTTGACAATTTTTCCTACCGTCAGAAATGGCAGCATCTAAATCGTGTGAAAGTTTAGTTGGAGCGCATACAATCTCTCCGCCTTTATAACCTTTTTTGCAATTCCCATGACCGTCACCAAAAGTTAGTTTTTGGATAAAATATCTAGTATATAAAATTGTGATAAATTCAAATCCATGAATTGTTTTTTTTAATTGTCAAGAATAATGTTAATATATATATTTTAATATTTTGCAATATAATAGGAAAGAAGTAGCGGACATTTTTGCGCGTGCCCGACGCGCTGCGTCCCTGGCGGAAGAGCGCGCCTCGCGTTGCATTGGCAGCGACCGCGCAGATCACGAGCACTGAAAGCAACGAGAAAGAATCAACGAATACGATGGGTACTAAAACATTTGCATTTTTCAGTATATGCAAAATCGTTGTCCCGGAATTTAGCATATTCCACTTGTTCCCCATCTTGACCATCTCATAAATTGTCAAATCAGCTTTTTGATAATTATCCTATCATAAATAATTACAAAGAGTGGAATACTCTGAATTAAATGCAAGTGTTTCGCGTAATTGCAAAAAAAAAACGTTTTTCATAGATGACATCATCTTCTATCGATTGGAGAACATTATCTGCCCCATGTACTCGTTATTTTTGTCTTCGGATATCCCAAAACTATTAAGAATAATTTAAATAATTTTGCTTGACTCGATTATGAACAAAACCAGACGCACACAGCAGCAGCGTGCGCATGGCGATGAATGGATGAGAATTCCGTTTGGGGAGGCCGTCGGGGGTAGGATGGGGAGGGCTGGCTACCACTCTCAACCGTATCGCTTAGAGGATTGCCTGCGGGAAGCGCTTATATACCCGCAGCTTCTCCTCCTTCCTACTTTCCTTTCTCTCTCGCTCTCTCGTGGCTTCTATCCCTTCCTTACCTTTTTCTCAGTTTATCTCGATATCTCCGCCTATACGGTCCCTTCCGTTCTCTCCTCTCCGCCTCTCTCTCTCACTCGCTTATCATGCAAATATCGAGATATCGTACGAGAGAAATGGAGCAAAAAAAATATTTGCCCCATGTCATGATGAATGATGCTAATTTCGGCCGCTCTGATGTGCCGTGTACGACCGGAAAGCCGCCCGGCCGACACCCTAAATGTTCGAATATTCGCATATCACCCCGACGGATGGCGGAGAACCCCGTTAATCCAAATGCCCTACGAGGATCGAGGCAGATTAGCCACTCCGCTGGATTTATTTGACTCGCTCGATTCAAGAAAAACGCTATCCTATTTTATTTTCGCCATTCCGAAAGAAGAAGTGCATCCATTGTAATTAATAGGTCTTATATACAAGATGATGTCAAAAAAAAAACAAATCTGATTTTTTTTAACTAAAGGTGAAAATTGCGTCCCTAAATTCAGAATATTCCAATAATTACCATTTCTAATGAAAAATTCAGAACTATTTGACTGTTTTCCCATCCTCAGGAATGGAATCGTGTAGTTTCTAAAATCCTATGCAAAATTTTCGCCTATGGTGAAAAAAATGTGTTTTTTTTTTCTAGCTGACTTCCTTTTTTATATGTAAGGCATTCTGAAGTCCACAGGAACAAGTTCCATAGGAAAAGGGAATTGTAAAGTGTCGCTTTTCTGCGGCTATGTCTGAGGAAAAATGATACGGCGTTAACGGGATCCGTCAAACAACCGTCCGATTGTCAGGTGAACATTTTGAAAGCATTTTTAGATTCTCCCTTACTGCTTCTGTGCACTTTCCGTAGTCAGCTGTCTCCAGTCTTTATGCCTGAGCTTTGTTTCAATTTTCGATCTCAAGGATATTGTGTAGTAAATGTTCGTTTCATTCCTACCTTCGCATCTGATCAGTCTCCTATGTCATCGTCCTCCTTTTCTTCTCGTCATCCACTAACCAGTCCGCAACCCGCCAAAGATTCAATGGAGTATTCGCAGGACGTCTCCTAAATCGAATGCACATTACGGTGCTGCACGTGCCTTCTCCCAGAATCTTCTCAAAAAATTTAGCCTTCGTCCGAATATTACAGAAATTGTCATTTTCGCAACACAGACTAACATGACCTCATGCCAGTACAGAGCAGCAGAGAAGCTTCTTTCGAGGGTCGGAGTCTTGGCCATGTTTTCATATGTAGCTCGTTCTTGATTTGCATTAATTGATTTTTTCCTCTCCGATTATCGTCAGCGAAATGCATCATTTCCTGCAGTCATGAAGCGATCTTTCAATGACGAATGAGCGAGAAAAGAGATCTCATTCAGAAGAAGGATGTCAGTCATCTATGGAGGAGGCTCTAATTCTGCTAATGGTTAGCAGCACTCATCATCCTCAGTGAGCCAGAGATACGGGGAGAGAGGGAGAGTGAGAGAGAGAAAGAGAGAGAGAGAGAAAGGGAGAGAAAGAGAAAGAGAGAGAGAGAGAGAGAGAGAGAGAGAGAGAGTATTAGGTAGACTGTCGAGAACTGATGGTGAGTTTATTCCACTTCAAAATGTAATGAAATTACTCAAAACTCAACTGCTCGAGATTTCGTCTAACTTTACTTGAAGAAACAGGAGATTTGCAAGCCACTGATGGGTACGGAAAAATTCTACAAACATTCTACAGACTCTAATGTTCCCGACTGTGATTAAAATGCAAAAATGCATTTATCGTGCAAATTATTAGGAAGCGTTAATATGGCAAGCCAAGTGCGACTTTTTTTTTAAATGTTTTACAAATCACACAGAACAGATTGCATTTGTTGTGAATGTAGCAGAAGGGAGGTCAAATGGCAGTGCCAATTTGAGCAGGGTTGTAGCAAGATAGTGGAGAGAGAGGGAGAGTGCCTATGAGGGAGGAACGGTAGATAGAGAGCGAGAGAGAGAGAGAGCGAGAGAGAGAGAGAGAAAGAGAGAAGCGAAAGAGGAGAGTGAAAGCGGTGAGAGCGAGAGCAAGAAGGGGACATCCGAAGGGACATGTTGGGCACGTGAATATCAGCAGCCACACCTGTGGGAGTTGACCTCTGGGTGAGGGAAACACCGTGGAGGGGAGAGAGAGGAAGCGGGGGTAGAAGAACCCTTCTTCTCCGTCATAAACTGTTGCAATAGCTTATCAGCGTTGCGGCTATGCAACTGTGAGGGACTACAAAGAACATACGGACAATAACAACAGAGCTCTTCAAGGGCACAGAAAAGGTGAGAGAACTTGAATGATAATTAACGGTCAGATTATTACAGATCGCATCTACAGACTACAGTGTATCTTGAGAGAGGGGCCTCCCCTCTGTCCAATCTCTTTATACATTTTGCATGTAATTGCCTGGCTTGCAGAATGTTAGCCATGAACAGTCGTTTAGCTCAGTTCCAACGAACAACTTTATTTTCCTCGCACATTCCTTCCCTCTTCTTTAACCTCTCTCAATTCCCTATCACTACTCGCCTCTCTCTCTCTCTCTCTCCCTAGTCTTACCCTATGATATTCTCTCTTTCTCTCCTCATTGTCAGTTATAACTTGAAGCTCCAGCAGTCAAGACGTATGTATAAATAGCCGATTCCGAAAGGACACGTTCAAGTTCAATTGTATGTACATATATCAAGACAATCGATGGAACTAAATGTTATCTAGTTGTCCGTTTCACCAATCAGTAATTTTTATATAACGTGTGATTTTAATTCTCCGCATTATTATCGTTTTATGTGTTTTCCCTTTATCACACCCTAATCAACACATATTCATTGGAATCGATAAGAATCATACGATTAGATAAGCTAAACCATACAACATTGCACTAATATGAATTTGCGTTCAGCAAGTAATTGTTCAATACTTCTTCCGGATAGTACGACCAATAACCCACAACTGTGTATTATTTGGTTAAAAAAAATCATATTCTAGGTTAAGTGATATCAATGGACCATGAGGAGAGCGATTTCATTCTTCGTATTATTCTTTGGAGCCTTCTAATTTCCTTACCTCTCACTATTTACCATCGTTCTTTCTCTTGCCTTCCGCCTCTCCAACCTTCTCTCTCTCTCTCTCTCTCTCTCTCTCTCTCTCTCTCTTTCTCTCTCTCTTTCTCTCTCTCTCTAGTTATCTCTCTCCCTCTTGTTCTCCCTCTCTCTCTCTCTCTCCATAGTCTCCCTCTCATTGTCAGAGGCCACTATGGGGTCGCGCCTTCCTAGGCAAGCGAGCTCGTGAGAGAGCAGCTCGCTGAGATCTCTTGCTCACGTGATCTTCTCCTGATCTTATCTCTGCATATCTTGCTCTCTCTCTCTCTCCGTCAATCTCTCTCACTGTCTATGCCTCTCTAATACCTCACTGCTCTCTTCTTCTTTCTTCCCGTTGTTCTATCTCTTCACCGTGTCACCTCCAGTACATCAGTGGCCCTTGCAGGTCTCATATTTCTTTCTGCCGTCACCCTCTCATTCTCTCGATGTCACTATCCCACTCTCTCCCTCTTTCTCATCCTTCCTCTATCCTTCCTCTATCTCGTCCCTATCTTTTCTCTCTCCAACAGAGGACTACTATGCTGCCTCAGCCCCTCCTCCATCATTTATTCTCATATCCAATTTGCCAAGCTCGCCAGGCGGGACATTGTTGCTAATGAGCGTAAGTTAAAAAAATGTTGGTTCACTCAGTTGTTCTCATGTTTGCTACGCTCGTCGTCAAATTATGAGGATCTTATCAACGTAGTCTTTCTCTATTTTTGAAACCGGAAAACTTCCTCTTCTCTTCCCACCATCATGCATCCTCCTTCCCTGTCAATTTCTTTCCTGGTTTGTAAGAGATGATTCAAGGTGCTCTGCAGATTGCATGTTGATGAGCGAAGGAAATGAAACTTGTCTATTACGTTAGGAATTAATGTTGGCGGAATCGAATTTAGGAGACAACATGATAAGAGAAGTTGGAGGAGTGTTTATGGCTACAATTGAGAAGGCTACTGAAGAGCGTCGGGCATAAACTCGGGGGATCACCCAAGCTTGATCTATACAAATTATACATCAAAGTCCAGCCAAGGAGCTAAGATGACAAGACGTTCATTTTCGTTGCTCTTCCGATTCGGCGATAAATTGTTCAACTGCTTAGCCCTCCTCGTAATCTTTTGATCACGCATTCTTTTTCTCTCATTCCCTCTCCATCATTTTCTCAGTCACCCTTGCCTGATCGTAAATGTCACTTCAATACCTATCCACAAAGTGAAAAGAAACTCAATTATTATTTTATTTTTTGAGTTTCCATATTTTAGATTAGTAAATTCGGGTTTATTCGAAATGCCAGACAACAGTATTCGCTCCCTGTGATTTGATCAGGGAGTAGAATATTCTAATAGCGTTGTAGAATATACGCTATGAGAGCCGTCTTCAAACGCTCGTTCGACGTAGTAGGAAACGAGCGCGTGGCGTGATGGGGTCATTCCTCAGGGGGGAGGGGGGGGGCAACCAGCTGGCTGTCTATTCGAATCACCACGTGACTAGGCCAGAGCGCTACCAAAGATAGAGAGAGGAAACAGATGCACAGAGAAGCAGAGATAGGAAGAGAGAGAATGAGAGAGAATGAGAGAGAGAGAGGAGAGAGAGAACGACAGGATGCTAGGAGGCAGGGCAGGAGACAGACAGCGGAACTACTAGGCTCCTCGTGCGCCTCTTTTGGTCCGGTTTTTGCGAGTGTTCATTTACCTCTCATAGAGTAATCGTAATTTGCATCTCGCTACTCTTTCATCTTCCTCAGCTGTGTCTTAATGCATGCTTTCGCTTTATTCTTCACTTAGTCTTTGCCACTCACGTATCATGAGAGAGCGAGAAAGAACAGAGAGAGAGAGAGAGAGAGAGAGAAAGAGAGTGAGAGAGAGAGAGACCTCTCTCCTCTCTCGAGTCACTTGATGCGGGACAGAGAGTGGCCGTCAATCAAGGTCGCCGCATGCTGGCGATCTCAATGTTTTTGGGATAAGTGTTTTAGTATATTCAAATTTGTATGTTTTCTTTTGTCTTTTTGTACAAAGTTCCCGGCATTTAACAGCGACAACAGAAAGTAAGAAATGGTCATCATCACCTTGTCCCCTGACGCAATCTGCATTCGCCACGTTGCATTATTTGCCTCTTTCTGTTTCTTTCTCTCTCCTCCCACAACACGCTCTCTCTCTCTCTCTATCTCTCTGCCTGTCTCCCATTGCATACCACCTATGTTCCTGCTCTCCTCCCTTTCTCTCACCGTCTCGCCCTCTCACCCTCTCCTCTTCCCTAGCCAAACACGCATTTACGACACATCCTAGCAGACTGCCCTAGCCCATGTTATGCGTTCATTTTCTGGGCTGTTCTATTACTCCATCCTTTCCTGAATAAGCTTTTTTTTGAACGTGAGTATTTATGTGCCCCCCTTTCCTCTCTCTCTTCTCTCTTTCTTCTCTCTCTCTCTCTCTTCTCTCTGTCTCTCTCTCTATCTCTTTCTCTTGTCTCTCTCCCGTCCTCTGTCTCTCGCTCTCATCTTCCTTCAAACAAGAGGACCCATTGATGTCTTCACCAGCTAAAGCTGCTCTGAGCGTATCGAATTTTTCTTTCTGCCGGCGGCCAAGCTTAGCAATGTCATTTCTGTGCGCGCTCTTTGGAAGGCTGATAAGCTTGATAGGATTAGCTGTGCTTACCTGGCATATTCCAAGTGGTACAAGAGATAGCAAAAGGCTAATTGTGAGAGCTGAAGAGAGAAAACACACACAAACATATGAGAATGGAATTAGGAGAGGAAATAGTTTCTAGGCAACACTGAAAAGCTGCAAATTGTGCACGAATCCGCCAGGGAGCTACCCCAAACTGGCTTCCTCTGCTCCGTTGTTGTTCGGACGCTTGGCCGGGTCCGAAGTCTATCAACTTCTAGCTGACGACGCAATCACTCTGCAATTTCTCTAGCACGTGAAGAAGCGAAGAGAGAGAGCCACTCGAGCCCACCACGGGAGGAGGAGTTGAAGGAACGAGGGAGAGAGGAAAGCGGGGAGGGGGGGGGGGAGAGAGAGAGAGAGTGAGAGAGAGAGAGAAGATGAGGCTATTCGTTAACAATCTGTTACCAGCGCCAGATTAGGCTAGTTTTTGCCTTGTTTGGCAATGCTTTTTCAATGCGTCGAGTTTGAGTGGCAAAAAGTACTTTTTGCTTTCTTTTTTTCTACTGTTGAAAAAGAGAGAAAAACATATTTTGTATTACAAATGATCTCAGAAATTATCTTAATCTATCGCATCTGGTTGATCGCTTGATTAATGTGTGAATCATGTTTTGTCGCCAGAGAAATGTACAAAAGCCAATTCCCCATTGGTGAGATAGAGCCTTACAGACAGAGAGGAAATAGAGCGAAGAGAGCGGCAGAGACGCAGAGAAATGCCTGCCGCCGTTGCCGTCCCAACCATCTTCGACACCGTACAAGGGACGACGGATTCAAAGTGAGGCTTTACTACTTTTATGTTGTAACTTACCATAGTACAATAATGTCGAACTATCCGCCATTGTTCTATTTGAAGCCTTCCCACTGTGGTTCAAGTTGTAGTCCACTCTCATGCTACTATAATACATCATATGTCGACAGCACATTCTTGTCTAGTCTGCTTATGCCCTTTTTCTGGCCACCACTTCATTCGGTCTGTTATCTGCATTCACATCTTTATATAATTATTGTGAATTGTCTTCACACCTGTCGCTCTCTCACTCGCTGTCTTCCTGCTTCTCCCAAGCACCCTCTAAATTTCAAAATACCTTTTGGTGACAACCACGCATGGAACAGCTGTTAAGCTGGCCAGCGAAACAACTTTTCTCCTCCCCATTCGCGTTCTCTGAGGTCTCACCACCGGAACCATGCCCTTTGTGCTATCCCTCTTCTTCCTCTTCTCTCTGACTCAGTGGCAAATTATGACTCCCCCTGAATCGCCTGGGGAGTATGCGAGCGCCTTACTCTTCAACTAAAAAGCCAATATTAATTTGTTTTAAAGATTATTCTCGATTGGTTTCTTTTAGAATATTCTTAATTGACTCATTTTAGATTATTCTCAATTGACTCGCCACAAGCGTCTCGCGCCGCTTCCGCTTCAGTGGCTCCACCCGCCTCTGCGCCCTCCACCTCGATGGACGGTGCCCTGAAGCGGTGCGCCGCGTGCGGCAACGGCCAGCTGCCATCGCCCGCCCCCTTCGTGCCCGCCGACCCGGTCAAGGCAGCCGAGGAAGAGAGCAGAAAGGCGAAGAAGTCGAACAATGACAACGGGTCAGAATGCTACGCGTAGGAGAACATTTGGAACATTCACACTTGTTACGATAAGCACAACTTTTCGAGAATTACACACTGAATGTTGCGATAGACGGTGTTAGCAAATGTAGTCTTGCAGCTTCTACCTCAACATCATTCTCGGCAAGAACATTGATCTCACGATGAGCAGCTCAGACAGGTGTTTATTGTTAGACGTCATTGAATTTATAAAAAATATGTACTATACGCTTTTATTAACTTATTTATCGAAGGTAACATTAAAATTAATTTTTTTAACAAATTAAAATTGATTTATGAATTCAATTGGCAACATTTGTATTCATTTGGTGTAGATTCCAATACAAGAAAGACTACGAGAACTTCAAGCTTCACGTCACTGGAATCAACCTCGGGCTCTTGGTCGCCGCCGGACTCTTCCCTTCCAGGTGCCACACCAAGGATCTCTGCTTTTTTTTTATATATTTCTGTTAATTATACTTATTTGCCCCAGGAACTCATTTACAACTATTATCTGAGAAAATAGGTGATAATTGCTAAATTGCTATTATTATCTTATCAGGCCGATCGATGCGATCTGTACATTCATGCAAGTGTGGTACTACTGCACGCTGACCATTCGCGAGAGTATTCTCATGATCAACGGGTCGAAGTTGGTTGCAAAATTCTTTCAAAGTCAAATGTATCATTCGGCCATTTCAAGAATTGCAAAAAAAAAAAGAATTATCAATATTGTTTCTGACGTTCAACGTTATCGCTGTCAGAATCCACTGGTGGTGGGTAGCCCATCACTATCTGGCATGCGCGCTCGCTGGCGTCGCCGTCACATGGCCAGAGGACGACGTTTATCACGTCGGATATTTATTGATTATTCTAATTTTCAATATCTGTAGTCAAATATTCGAATTTTTCCGTCATCGATATTTGACATCGGATCAGAACATTCGATAACGGAGAAATTGGAATATTCTTATCGTCAAAGTCTCTATGGAATATTCCAATACCATTGCATTCAGGAGTTTCGCGTCCAGTTCGGCCTGTTCGCCGTGTACATCTGCGTGGTGCAGCAGCTGCAGTACCAGTACCAGAGTGGCTGCCTTCGACGGCTGCGCTCGCTCGGCAGCAGCGACGACATGGACATCACGCTAGGTTATTTATTTATTTATCTTTCGTTTATTAAGGTTGACTCATCTTTCTTTCGACTAACCATAAGGCGTTTAAATTATTATATTTTTTTCAATTGTGTAATTTTTTTAAATGCTTTTCAAAGGTAATATTTGAAGAAGGCTTCGCCAGCTGGATGTTCGCCGGACTCACCTTTCTCTTGCCATTCCTCTCCATCGCCTACGTTAGGCGAAAATAATCTTTATATTTGCCTAAATGTTATTCTCGAGTTCATCTAATTCATGCCTATCTATTTCATCAGTGTCCTCATATAATTAGTTTGATTTAGATCTTCGAGTTGTACAACGCCTTTACGCTTTTCGTGATGTGGCAGACGCAGAAATGCGTTTGGCAGGTAGGAAAGTATAAATTTAACTACATGCAATATGGATAGCATCAAAATGCTGCTAATTTATATCTAACGTTCTATTTGCGTAGGTAATTGCACTGGCTGTTCTCTTTGCCGTTGTTGGTGTCGGCAACATTATCATGGTCGTCGGTAGGTGTTTTCGAATATTGAAAGTGTTCATGGAATATTCGCCCGATTTATTGACGGATCTGACAATTCTATCCAGGCATCGTCATCCACAAGCTGAAAGAAGATCCGAAATTGAGAAAGATGACGATTCGGTCCAAATATCCGTCGATGCCAAAGATGGAAGATGCAAAGAACGAGTAGAACCTGGGTTGAAATGAAGAAAAGAAAAAAAGATTATCAAGCCATTGCTATCATTTTCGCTATGTGTAAACATTTTGGCAGTGATATGTCAAAAAGATGTACAGAATCACGTATGTATGCTTATGGATTCGTATCATACAGCTTATGGGCAGTTTTCTTTCCCTCGCTCATTATCCCTATGCAGGTCCACATCTTCGAAATAAGCTTATATCGATAATGATGTAGCCGAATCAATGCGAATGCCACGTGCAATGTGTCTTTCCCCGCTCACCTCATAAATGTCTCCCATTGCATTGTGCACACAAGCTAAAGTATTACTGAATAAATTTGCATTTGATTTTGACAGAGATCAATGAAAGAGAAAAAAGAATCTTTTCATAGCCACAATCGAACAACACCGGAGCTTACAATGAGAAAAAAATGCGACAAGTTCTCCTATGGACAAGATCACAAATTAGATCTCGCTGGGGTTCTTTTGCACTTTTGCAGGAGCGCAGAGTAGTCTTGAGGGCTTTTTGCCCGCCCTTTCCCTGGAATGTTATCGAAACTAGCTGAAAGTACTTATCGAAAAATAATAATTTACAAAAGGCTATTGATTAGAATAATCTAGGATCACGAGGAAATCTATCAAGTTGAAATATAAATATGAGTAGATCAAAATGAGTTCTCGTATGCTCTCTCGGTTATCTATTATTCTATTATGGATTAGTTGTGACTCGCAGCATAGTGCCACGTGGTGCTGTACGTGATGGCAGCAGCCGTGGAGGGCAGAAGAGAGACGAGGGCTGGAGTCGACACGGCAGCCGCCTGTATTGTGTTATTATTTCGGATCACGTACATATTTCATTTTGAGCGCAGAGAATATCTTTTAAAAATAATCATAATTCTAAGCTCTCTCTCTCTCGGTCTCTTTCTCTCTATCTTTCTCTCTTTCCCTCTCCCTCTCTCTCTCTCTCTCTGGCTCTCCCTCTATCACCTGTGGAATATAAGGCGAGTAGTCGAGAATAGAGCGAATATACGGAAGAGAGGAGGCGGTGGCAGCCGCGACAGAAGAAGAAGAGGGCAGCGCCATGGCGGCGCAGTCGAGTTGTGCTAATGATGAGTGAGAGGAATATGCCAATTAATAAACATGGTTTTAGAATATTACACTTTTTATATACTTTTATATATTTTTTATAACTAAAGAAAACAAGAGTTGATTATCAAAGAACTATTAGATTATTCGAGCGTTAAAAAAACCTCTTACACTTGGCCACAGCAACCGCTGCCGACGCGAGTTGGCTGAGTGGAGCGTCGAGGAAGAGACGAGAGGCAGTCGCCGAGTATACCGTACTCGCGAGCGATGAAGAAGTTGTCGTTGCGGGAACCATCTTCGACGGAAGCGTGGAGGAGTCCTGTAATATAAATGAATGGTCCGGACAAAGTCGTCCATGTAAAACGCTTGGATTGAGCCTTTTGATCTTAAATATGAAAACAGTTCTATGCATGAAATAATGGTTCCCCGTCGCAGTACCATATGTCCGATCTTTTTTATACTCTTAAAAGATATAACCAGCCAGAAAAGAAACATTTAAAAAAAGGGTACAGAAAAACTGAAAGTTTCAACGCATATATACAGGCATTGAAACTTTCAGCTTTTTCACTTCTCCTATGTAGTTGAAAAACAAACTAGAATTATGCCAAGCTCTCGATAACCTACAAAATCCCCGCATCTTTGTAGAACATATAGAGAGATCAAAGAGGTTCAGTTCCAAAAATGAGGAATCAATCGCAAAATAAAAAAAAAGTGGAAATGAGGCTGCTAAAAACTCCTTTATTACAAGTTATTCAAAACAAGCAACTAATTATAACGATATAAAAAAAACAGTTTCCGACACGAATGAGCGTGCTGAGCGAGTTGATGTAGACGATGGCGGCGCGCAGGATCTTCAGCTTGGAGACTCGTTTCGAGTGGGCGCGCAGTGAAGGCAGATGCTGCTTGAGGATCAGGAAGGCCTGGCGGGCGAAACTAATCAGATTACATTTATCTCATTAGTTTAACTACGTTTGGAAAATTAAACAACTCCAAAATAATTCGAATATTTTTAAAAAGCTAACTTTATTAACCGTGTGCACGCGAGTTCGCTCTCGTGCATTCCGCTTCGCAACGACGGCCGGCATTGGCGGAAAGACGACAGTTGAAGAGGCGGCGAGCAGTGGACGGGTGGGCGGAGCTTGTTCCTTATTCGCCTCCTTGGAACGACGCCAGCGAGCAGACTTGGTTAGATATCGCCGAAGACTCGGAGGACGAACTGGTACGTTGGCTTTCGCCGCTTGGAGTACCATGGCAAAGTTGTATATGTTTCAGTGTTACGTTTCTATTTCGAAGTTAAATTTTAAACGCTGTCTTACTATCGTTTCGCTGTGTCGCTTTTTCACGTAGCTTCCACGATAGTTGATAATCTAAACGATAATATCATTCTCAAGATTCTGACGGGACAAAGAGCTCGGTGCCCGGTTAGCTCAGTCGGTAGAGCACCAGACTCTTAATCTGGCTGTCGCGGGTTCGAGCCCCGCATCGGGCTTAACATTTTTGAATGTTTCTTTCTGGTAAACAGTTGTTTCCTCCAATTTTTGCAAGAGGATCAGATATATTTTAACAAAGATTTTTTAATGTTATGGAATGATTAGGGTGGAAGAGTTTTGTAGAAAAACCGTGATTGCCACCAGAATAATGTAGATTGACGCGTTTCGTAATCGGGGTCGGCTCAAGAGGCGCGAAACGTTCGGGAGGCGAAGCCGCAACCGAAGCAGCAGAAACTGCAGCGAGCGAAGTGGAGGGAGAGGCGGCAGTCGAGAGGCCGCGAGGCTCTGCCAGGGACGAGGACGTCGTCTCTATTGGAGAACGGGAAGAGTAAGGGGAGGAGAGAGAAGAGAGAGAGAGAGAGAGAGAGAGAGAGAGAAGAGAGATAGAGAGAGCGAGGAAGAGGAAGAGAGAGGAAAGAAGACACATGAGATTGGAGAGAGGGGAGATGAGAGAGGGGAGAAAATTCTTGATTGTGAGAGAATTCTTGTTAGAAGACTGCATAGTGTTTATGAGCATGAGTCTACTCTATGCTAGAATCTCTAGAAGGGCAACAAAGCTAGTGCTAATATGTATGCATGTGTTTTGTAGTAACTAACGATAAGATTAGGTCGACATAGCGAGCAGTTAGTGGGAGAGAGAGAGAGAGAGAGAGAGCGAGAGTGAGAGGGATGTAAAGAAAGAGGGACAGAGAAAGAGATAGAGAGAAAGAAGAGAGAGACAGAAAGAGCAAAATCTACGGAATACAATTTGTAATTTCTGGATTTAATTCGGATCAGAATTTTTCCAGTATCATCAGAATAGCCGCTGCTGTTAGCGGGAGAGCCTAAACACATCCCAAAGGGGCCGAAGCGATTGCTTAAAGACAATCTGTAATTAGAACGTAGCTGCACCGCCCAATCCTTTCGATGAAGTGAAGGATAAAAGAGTGAGAGATAGAGGAAGAGAGAGAGAAAAGAGATAGAGAGAGAGAGAGAGAGAGAGAGAGAGAGAGAAAGCGAGACGTTACCAAAGCACGACAAGTCGTTGTTATGTGCACATTGATAATTGAATAGCATATGCGGTCGGATATAAAGCTTACGGTAGGAAGGGTTGCCTCGGTGGGGAGAGCAAAGCGGGCGACAAAGTGGAGGGGAGGGGTTGAGAGTGGAAAAGAAGGTACAGAGACGGAGAAAGTGGTATGGAAGGATGGAGTGGGCGAGAAGAAGTGTGTGAGAGGTTGGAGATTCGGAGAAAGAAGGACAGCGAGACATCTTTCGGTTTATTAAACATCGACACATTTGCAGTTTCACCTGCCTTCCGTCATACATGCCATGTCTACTAGTTGAACAAGTTTTCAGGAAATTTTTTAGTTCTTGCAGATATCAATAATAATTTGCATTGATGTCATAGATCCTCTAAATCTTCAGCAAATCAAGACATCTTCATGATATCACAATCGTTTCTAATTGGATTTGCGTGGCTCTCATCTACTCAATCAAGTATTTATATTACATATTGACTAGGGGCTACTATGTTGGGACAATCAAATTTCATTACTTTCATAGAACAACACCATCCAAGAAGTCAATCTCTAATTAAAGTGGTAAGTCGCACCAAATAAACACGCCCGATAGGAAGGCATGGTAACAACCCTTGGGGGAAGTTGGCAAGGAAATGAGACAGAGAAAGAGAGAACGGGATTAGAGTATTTAATATAAACAGAGAGAGAAACAACGTTAACTGGCATATCACAGAATGGAGTTTTTCTCATATGCTTCACGATATGCATAGAAAGCCTATGCTAGAACCATAGTTGACAAATGAAATATAAAAAATATTTTCAATGGACCTCTTGTTATCTATGATATCTATCACCTCTATGGGCACTATAATTTATAACTTCTGAAAACTCTAATTCAATGTGAATCGTGAGAGCATGAACAATTTGTCTAGAGCTAAGAAAATGTATGGAACAATCTGGGAAAAATCTCACGAATTAGTGTATTTGCTGGACTTTAGATTATTTGGAGAGTCCAACCAGAACAGCGCCAATTCCCGTGCAAGTCATGGCAGCCATTAGAATTCTCAGATTTCGCGTGCCGCGAATCTCCTTGAAGTAGAGGACACTCCACAGCGCAGACAGCACACCTAAATGTATCATTTACAATCTTGCACCAAAACGAAAAAGTAACAGGAAAATTGACAGAAACATAGCCTCTCTTGTAATGTATGCAAGGGAAACGAAATATAAAAATAACATAGATCAAATTTACACTTCTATTTACATGGAACTAAAATGAGACGTAACAAAAACTGGCCTGGAACCATGCCGATGATTGGGAATGACACCGCTTGTGATAGATTCTCGTTGGCCACGAACCTAGAAACGTATATAGAATAGATCATTCGAGATGGAACACCTACTATGAACTAAACGGGCTAATTCTCCGAATAACCTAGATTAAATAAAACTCCAAAAAATACATTTGAAATGTAGAAGCAAAACTTAAAAAATTAATTAAATAAAACATTTTCTACCAAGCGGCCTGGGCGATGCCCCACATCGCGCCGCCGGCCAGGCTAGGAGCCACAATCTGGGGATTGATCCGAGGCCGATTCATGGTGAGGGCCAGGTAACCGACGAAGAGGACGGTGGCCGTCAAGAGGATGCCCGTGTAGTGGGAGAACACGTAGGGAAGGCCTTCGGGGGACGCGTCGTGGAACTGAAATATGGGGACTGCTTGAGAAAACCGAGTGGGGCAGAGGTTTTCGAGCCCGCAAACCAAGGTGGGTTAATACTATCGCATGTCTAAATTGGATACAAGAAAATATTTAAATGCTTAACAATTATTAAAATAATTCGAACTGGTCGATGACCATATTAATTAGATATAATAGGAGAAAATGTGTAGGATATTGCAGAATAAACAAATTAGCTCAAAATAAAAAAATATACTGATATTGAGAAGAAAAACAAGCGAAATAAAAAAAGACTCCTGCAAGGCCCTTGTGATACCTTCTCGGGATGGTCCTGGATGTACACGACAGGCATGAAAGTGACCCCGTAGAAGACACCGGCAACGAGTGCCACGGCGAACGCCCTAAAAAGTTAACAAAAGGTTCAATTTTCCAAGACCACCAACAAATAACATGATTCAAAAACTTAAAGTATACCCCTATTATATTCTGTACCGAAAACACCAATTTCCCACTGAACAAAGAACTGAAACGATTGGAGAGTTCGTGAGAGAACTGACATGACTCTTTTGCTCGAGCCATCCTCACTCGGATGTGAAAGGAGTCTCTCTGTCTCGTCGACTACTATGTCCCCGTTAGGTAGCCTGCCATCTTCTTCCACTTCGTCTGCGCTGCCAGTCGAGGCTGGAGCAATCTCGCTCTCCGACGTCAGGCTTCCCTGCATGTAATTTAAAGTACCGTTTAAAGGAAAGATAATTCTCCAATACAATTTTTTACTTCCATAGTAGAAATCAGGGTTTAGAAGGTACTATCGATTTGACTTACTCCTCCTCATTGTAGGCCTCGCTAGAGCCTTACCCCACCATGTTTTTTTCCGGACATCTTAACAGAAACTACCGTACCCTGTTCTACAGTTTTCTCAACTGTGGCTTTTATTCCCTGGTAGAAATAAATGAATGAACAAACCTGTGACTCAGCGTTTCTAGGCGAAGCCCGCACTTGCGAAAATAAGATACCACTGAAAAAAAAGTCAGAGATTCGGTGAGAAGTGCAGAAAAAGAGAGAGGGAGGAAAGGAGCGAGTTAAAGAGAGAGAGAGGGAGGGAGGGAGGGAGAGAGAGAGAGGGAGAGAGAGAGAAAGAGAGAAAAAAAGAAAGATGGAGAGAGAACGAGAGAGGAAAGAGAAGGCGAGTGAGAAAACATAATATTCTCAATCGAAAGTCTTATATAGAATCTGCAAATTAGAATACAAAGAGCAGAATATTTCAAAGATGAACAGCCGCCACTGACCCGCAAATGACAGAAGCGAGACCGAGTCCGTTGAGGAGGGCGCTGCTTGGAGGATGCGCATTCGTGCCGAAGAGACCAAAGGTACCTGAAATCAACGGTGCCCTTAAAGGGCCTCACAATAGCCCTATTCTCTTTAATTATTTCAGAATTTCTATTATATCATTAATCCTATCTCAGTTCCCGCTCCATTAATCATTTAATTTCGTAAGTAAAAAAAGTTGAGCTGACCACACGCCCAGCCGGTGATGACGTTGGTTGTTCCCCAGACAAGCATTCCCAGGCCGACTCCGAGCTGTGACATGATTGGGACCGCCGTCAGGTTTCCTGCAATTTTTTTTTTAAATCAAAACATTAAAAAGGCCTAACAATGACGTGTTCCCAAAATTACATTTGTGTGCACTGCGCTTGAATTATTCAAAAAGAACACAAGACATTTCTCGATTACTGTATTTTAGGACTTGGAATATTCAAAGAATTAAAAACATGGAAATTGAAAAGAGGAATAAAAAACGGAATATTCAAAAACAGAATAAAAATAGTGGAATATTTGAACGAAAATTAAAAAGTTGGAATATTCAAAACTATTTTTTTTAATATACCATAATCTGATGATATTTGAATATGCTAAATATTTTTACCGAGAGCCCAGAAGGCGCCTCCAAGCATGGCAAGTGGTTGGAAGGTGGGGAATCCGGTGAAAGTATACACCAAGAGCCCGAGGTTCCAGATCCCAATCGCCATCACCCACTGCACGAAAAGGCCTGCAACGTTTCCGTGTTCGAATAATTTGCCTTTACCTGTTGCTGATGCACAATCACCATCTCAAAATGAAATTATTTAGGGTAAAAAATAGTGGCCAACAAATTAAACCCCGCTTTCTTCTAAATTCTTACAATCTGTCATTTCTTCTCCCACGTTCGCTCTCTCTTTCTTACTTCCCCCTCTCTTAATCGCTCCGTCTCCCTAACCATCTCCTGCGTCATGGTGCTTGATGGGAACATAGGCCGAGCCGAAGAAGACGGAGGCGACTGCGCAAGCGAGAAGGCCTACAGCCGTGCTGCCGGCCATGCCTCGCTTTTCTCGGAAAGCGATCGAAGTAGGATCGACCAAGAAGTTCCCTTCCAAGAATAAGAATCATGCGATTTAAGCATACATTTACATGGTAGACGAATATGGAAGCAAACATTCGACATATTGAATCCAATATATCATTTTCGGAAACTCGGTCCAAGCAGTGATGGTGACGTAGAATTTAAAGTAACACTTCCGGAAGCGTTGATACGCTCGCGTCAACGCAAATATCATTATGATTCATGTCGAAACGTTTATTCCCCAGACTGCTTTTAAGAATAGGAAAAGGAAAAGAAAAGAAAAAGAAGGAAAGGACCCGTGCAACAACAATCGATTTCAACTGCTAACAACAAATCTGACACCTATTCCAAATTCAAAACAACTTTCAATTTAATGTAGGATAAACTGTCTGCCTATGCGAACTTTGTGCGCATAAAACGGACCATAAATGAAAAAAAAAACATTTAGAATATTCGAGGTGAGCGGTTATCGGTGCTTAGAAGACTAAATAAAGGCCTAGAATAAGCTAGTGTCCTATTCTAATCGTCGCCAGACAGCGCGTCTTTCACTTCGTCGTCCTCTGCATTCACGTCCTTCAGGTGGTCGAATCGAACCAGAAGCGGAGTCGTGATGCCTAAGAACAAAATTACTAGATAAATACTATTAAGGATGATTAAATTCACATAGGGACATACCGGCAACATCGCCCGTAAACTTGATCACGCCGGACAATCCCGGCTCCAGGTCGCGAAGGATCCTACAAAATAAAGAACTAGGGGAACGGCATCAAAAGTTATTCCAATTACTAAGTTACACACGAATTAGTCTAATTTTAAATGACTGTTGTTGCTATTTCAAACCCGAAATGTTAAATTTTTACTTACAATTGAATAATAAAATTCTCGCTGAACAGTATATTCCGGCATAAAAGAATGCTATCTATAGCCCTGTTATGAGCACTCTTCTCCCTTGCTCTTGTCTCATACGGACAAGCCACTGATAGCAAGCCTCTTTCTGACATCTTTGCTATGCCGAATAATCGCTGATAAGAGATGCAACTTTTAAATATCAAGGACACTTTTAAAGCAATTCCAAGAACCATTGCATAAAAAACATTATTGCCTTGAAAATATAATCT
Source organism: Allodiplogaster sudhausi (assembly GCA_945643635.1). Classification (NCBI taxonomy): domain Eukaryota; kingdom Metazoa; phylum Nematoda; class Chromadorea; order Rhabditida; family Diplogasteridae; genus Allodiplogaster; species Allodiplogaster sudhausi. The sequence goes on from CALZFC010000256.1 coordinate 2,665,802, forward strand.
TACCTGTTTCTCTTGAGCATTTTCCAGTAGTATTCTTTGCCGCCGTCGCAATGTTCAAAAGAAATGTGAGAAGCAACGCTGTCCGCGAAGACGTCCGTGATATACCTGAGGATCCACCAAAATTAAACACAAAAAGTATTGAGTAATTCCTCTAGTCAAATATGGCGTTATATAAAAAAGGCTAGAATGGATGACTTCATTCAATATGGTGGACTATCGACTATTCCACTCATCAGGTTGGCATATTCCATTAACCTGTACAGGTCGTGCCAGACATTGCTCGCGTACCACGCAGCCGACATAAACACCACGTAAATGCACGCAAATGAGAGCGCCGTTGAGCCAAATATCCGCGCGCTCTGCTCCGGTCAAAATTGTTATAAGAACAATTACAAAAGAAACTTGAAATATTTTAAATTTCAAAGTCTGCGGAAATTCTCTAAAGTATGACTCGAATGTATGACATCGGGCTCGTTATTTGAATATTCGAGTACCGTGTGCAGCCAGTAGGTGAAGACTCCGGTGAATGAAGAAAATGTAGCCCAAGTGAGAGGCCGATTGGCAATGGCTTGCCAGCCATCGTGCGCGTAGAGGTCGCGTATGGCGAGGAAGCGGAGGGCCTGAAAGAGATCAGAATTCTCTACTCTTACTTTGTTACGTCTAGTCAATAGAAAACAAGTGGAAAGAGAAAGCGGAGATACAAAAAATGGCTGATTGGCGAGCTAGAGGGAGAGAGAGGAGAGAGAGAGAGAGAGAGAGAGAGAGAGAGAGAGAGCAAAAAGTAGACTATTCAGAATGGAGAGAGATAACTAGCACCATAGGAGATCGATAGAGCGAGTAGTAGATTCCAAAAGTAGGTGTATTCCCCTCAATTGTTCGAAACGTTGCAATAACCTTGGGAGAAAGGAAAAAGCAGGAAGCCAGTTCGCTGCCCGTCTCTGACCCCCAATCAATCGAGACGAACTTTCCAAAGTACTCAATGCCGGTCGGATGATGCTGTCTGGATTGCAAGGCTTATTATTATTACAGCCATAAAAAGTGATTTCATAACATAAAAGCATTACTAAAGAATGCGAGATAGAAAAAAGCCAACTTCATGTACTCAAGTGCCTCTGTCTCACTGCGAAACCGAGTGTTGAATGGCAGTGCCAATTCGAGTCCCGTGCGGACTCCGAGGGATCCGGCGGACACCGTATCCGTTGCGTCTGTAATGAAGACACTATTCTATTTTTGCAGGGAAATTAAATAATATTTAATTTTACAGAAAGAAATTCCTAATCTCGAGACTTCCTTTTAATTCATAAAAGAAATATCAAAATTTCAACACATTAAATTACAAGCGGTCACGGATATTGAAGTTATTTATTATTTGACCATGGTAATCGACTGTTTATTAATACAGGCCAGCTTTAATAGATACAGCTTTTTTTCAGCTAGTAGAATACTCGAATCTACTCTAATTATGAGAAAAGTCATATCTAAGAATGATATGCCAAACCTGGAAGCGTACTCATTCGATGATTGACAACCGCGTCCTTCCGTGAGCGGTTGTTCTTGGCGAGAAAATTGACATATTCCTAAACAAATAAAAATATAAATTTCATACACAAGCTGCTATATCATTAATATTCTACTGCGAAACTATGTCCAAGAGTAAGAAGCAAATAAAGTTCTTATGATCTGGAAATACATACCGCTTCAGTGATTTCCTTCACATGCCGAGGAACACCATTCTCGTCCAATTTACGACGCCAGGAAAAGCTGTGCTTCACCTAAACCTATCATTTGTATTGTTGCTGAAGACACGTAGAGGACTTATTTTTTCACATAATTTGGAATAATACGACTTGCACTCTGTGCTTCAAAGATTCCAACAAGTTCTTATCAACTTTTAAGGTTAAAAATAAGAATTCTAATTAGTCAACTTTCAAGTATACGAATGATCTAACCAGTGGTCCGTTCATGATGAGTGAGCAGATGGGATAGGCCACGACCGTCCCTGCTAGCAAGCCCAGCCTCAGCCGCCGTCCCCATGTCGTCTTTATTAGGAGAGCAGTAGCACTTTCGTTCCATTGTCTATAATTAGGTCGGCCAAAATACATGTAAAAAATAATTAAGTATAATATATCTTACTCACTTTAATTATAAACAAGATCCCGAGAGAAAAGATTTGCATGAAAACATCTTAAAAACCAAATCTTTTCAACCGAATTCGACCCTCAATAAATAGTAAATAAATATTCAATAAGTAGATGAAATAAAACTGACTTGAAATTTGAACATGAGCTACTGAAGCGCATATTTCCTATAATGAATAATTTATTTTAGTTGCAAGACTCTTCATACTGGCTGAAATTTTGACAGGAATTTTAGATTTTTAAAGGTGAAACAAATTGTCAAACAAGCGCTTGACATTTTACGTTTGGCTAATCATAGAATAATAATAAAAAACAAAGTCCAAACCGAAAAATGAAGAATAAACATACTTAAAAACGGCATTTGACATCATATTATATGATTACTGCTGGTAGCAACGAAGCGCGACTGTTAGACGCATAAAATATCTGGAGAACTGGAACCATCTCGGTTTAGTATCTTTACTAAGACCCGCGAATGAGAGCAATCATACACGTATTTAGTCGTGTTGAAATAAGCCATGAAAAAGACAACATTTTAAACTAACAGAACGAAAACTGAAAGAACAGAGAAGAAGAGAGTTCAAGCATGAGCAACGGTTCACCAGCTCTGATAAGAATAATATTGAACACTAAATCTAAACCTAAGTATTCAACAAATATCGGCGTAACAAATCGCAACCAAAAGGAGAAGGAAAACACGGAAGTCTAGACATCGTCGGTGATTGGTTGGTGGGGAGAAGAAGATGAAGCGGCCGCTGAAATCGGAAGAATTTCATTTCCATTACAATTCGATTGCTTTTCATAAACAATAAACTATGATCTCATTGGACAAGGTTATAGTTTGTCTTACTTTGCCTTCTTTTTATTCTCTCTCTTTCTCTCTCTCTCTCTCTCTCGCTCTCTCTAACTCTCTAAAACGAACTAGCAAAATCCAAACCAGTATCAGATGGTTTGATCTGAGCTGCAATTCGCTCGATGGCCTTCAACCTCTCTCGAATGGTGACAGAAGCAGACTTCAGCTCGCCAGACTTGCTCACGAGTTTCTCGCCTTCCTCGCCCATAATCTAATGTAATATCGTAAAATATTCTTTACAGTTTAAATCATCACCACCATCTGATCGCTGATTAGTCATACTCATAATAAATAAATGGATCAACTCCGAGTGAATGAATAGCTACAGTATCTATGGGGTTGACAATTCCTACAGTATACTGCGACTTGAATCCGATCAAGCACAAACACACAAGAAATTTTTTTAAAGATAGTTCCTGCCCAACTTAGTTACAGCAAGAATACAAGCTGCCATTCAGTCAAGAATTTTAAGACAAAAACGTACCTTTCGTATCATCCGATTGACAGTTAGCTGATTGGCGAGGAATTTGCGGGCGCCCTCAATATATTCGGGTCCCCTGTAAGGAAAAATTATTCTTTTCTCCTCATTTCCCAGTTGGTATATTCGGAAAAAAAACTATATAGGAATGGATGATCTACTTTTTTGGGATTAAAAAAAAGTTTTTTCCCTACTAACAATCTAGCGACAGCTTCGTCACAACGAAGAATTGCAAAGCGGTCGAAGCTCTCCAGGAATAATCGAAAGGCCGCGATGGCAACCGCCAACCCTGCGAACATGGCCTGAAAATAGTGGATGAGAAAAGGTCCTGCTGATCGAAATGGCCAAACACGCACTAATAAAATAATCTCCTTGAAATGTAAAACACAATCATGGCAGCTTACATCCGTTAACAAAATAAGTTTTCGGCATATTTTTCTAAAAAAAATAAAAACAGTAGTACAAATTATACTGTGAGATCTAGACTAAATTAAATGGTTAGTTTATACCGTTTGCTGCGTTGAAGAAAATCAAATTGCTAACCACGAATGGCCCGATATATCGGGCAAGCCTAATGTGGAAAGGATGCAAAAGGCAAGCGATCATTCCCCACGCAGCGACGGGAACAACAAAGAGCACTCCGCTGTAAATAGGAAGAAAGTAGCCTGTCACCTTTCTTTACATTTAAAACTTTGGTAAAGCAAATAAATTCGATTTGAAATGAGAGTATGCCATTTTTATATTTATATGGAATATACTTACCTCTTTCAAAATGTTAGAATTCGAATAAAAAAAAAGAATCAGCCAACGAACTCATTGGCGCGTTGTAACTCTCGCTGAATGACAAATCGCTTGGCCGGTTCGGAGAGGAGCATCTGGGAGAGCAGCTCCACTGCCAACTCAGAAGTCACTTCTAGCTTACGACGATGCCTGTCAAGTGGAATATTCGATAGATTTACAAAAGTGGAGTATATTCAACAAACTTTTCTTTCAACTTCGAACAAAAGATTCTCATAACAACTGGCTGTTTATAATAGTTAAAGACCGCAAATGATTCGGGAAAGAAGTGAATTGGAAAGACATGTTTAAGGCAAGAAACACGAACCTAGCCTGGCCGAGGTCGAGTTCGACGTGCCCGCCGAGTCGATGCGCGTACTCAATGTCCACCATGGACAACGCAGCCGGCAGCTGCAGCTCCATGCCGTAGCGGAGGAAGAAGGTGCCGTACGTCGACGGCTCCATTCGGTCCGTCAACGTCACCATCAGCTGAACATGAAAGACAGACTTCGGATATTCCAAACAGGGACGAAATATAGAATATTCGAATATATTCAATTCAATCGGCAAACTAGAAAAGGTTAGAAAGAGGCATAAAATGGATCATGAATAAACAGCAGCAGTCAATGTACCTTGGGGAATGTAACGTCTTCAAGTCTGTCAAACTCCTGCGCAACGAGCTCCTTCAACTGCTCCGATGGCTTCAGCTCGGAGCGGTGAACGTAGAGATGCGAATATGTCATGTCTCGAAAGCCTGCATAAATAGTAGAATATTTCGAGACAAAGAGTCCAAATCGTGATCAAAGTAATTCTGAAGAAAAGTAACGAAAGATTTGCCCGCACCGTGCATGGCAAGATAGCCGATCGGATACAGGCCAGCGGCAACGCCGTACAACTGCCGTGCCCATTGCACTCGCGTATACCCGGCCATTAGAAGAGTGCACACTACAATATACAAAAACTTAACAAACAACATAACGAAGAAAAAAAACTCTCATAAAACCTCAACATTTTAAATGCATGTTGGTGTGCAAAAATGCTAAGACAGTTGTGTTACAATTCGTAGTTTACTTAAAACTCCAACTACAGTATCGCACTATAATTTCTGCTACAGTTGATTTTGTGTTGATAAAGGAAGTGATTTTTTTTTGTGCTTACAGCCCTGTTAAATATGATTCATCGTGCTTTTCCTCGTTGTTTTCTTTAGTACTCCTGGTTGTAGATGAACACTCTCCTATTCGTGTGGTAGTCGTGGGATGGCCGATTCCTCCTCTTCTTCTCCTCTCCGCTGGTTGACTTGCGGCGCAGTCGCTGGTCTAGTCGTCGACCTAACCCTCTATCCTCTCGACACCATGAAGACAAGGCTGCAGTCTCGTGCTGGATTCCGGGCCGCCGGCGGCTTTCGTAGTCTGTACAGGTCAGCTACTTCGAATCTAGTTTATGTTCTTACTGCTTATTCCAGTTCCTTTTTCTTATGAATTGTAATGAGAGCGGTGAGATAAATGTCTTTTTTTTTCTAGCGGAATGGGATCAGTGGCCATTGGCTCAGCGCCAGGCGCTGCCGTCTTCTTTCTCGCCTACCAGAAGATTGGTGCCGCAATAGGGAGGCATGGTTGGTACGGTCAATCTTATTATGCTTATTTTTTTTAATATATTTAAGCGGTTCTTAAATAAAGACAACGGTTAAGATTCGCTGTCGCATGCGATGGCCGCGAGTTTCGGCGAAGTGAGCGCATGCATCATTCGGGTTCCGACCGAGCTGCTCAAGCAACGTGCACAGGTGTGGCTTATGCCTTCTTGGTTTAATCTACTACTTGTTAATTCCCGAATTATTCTTATCATATAATCTAGTTCAGTTTCTGTATTTGGTTACCAAGTTAATTTTAATTTTCATAGATAAGTTTTGAACCAAGCACTATGTTATTTCTTAGGCAGACTCATCTCAACGCCTCTCCGCCATCCTTGGCGACATCCTCAAGAAGGACGGCTTCACCGGCCTCTTCCGCGGCTACGGCAGCACGGTCGCTCGCGAAATTCCCTTTTCCGTCATCCAGTTCCCGCTCTGGGAGGCTCTCAAGAGGAGGGCGGCAAGAGCAGCCGGAACGGTACACGGACGATTTGAATATTCTAAATGGCCGATTAGAATATTCTAAAAGGTCGATTAGAATATTCTAAATGGCTGATTTGAATATTCTAAAAGTACGATTAGAATATTCTAAATTGCCGATTAGAATATTCTAAATGGCCGATTAGAATATTCTAAATGGCCGATTAGAATATTCTAAATGGCCGATTAGAATCTAAACGTACGATTAGAATATTCTAAATGGCCGATTAGAATATTCTAAATGGCCGATTAGAATATTCTAAATGGCCGATTAGAATCTAAACGTACGATTAGAATATTCTAAAAGGACGATTAGAATATTCTAAATGGCCGATTAGAATATTTCTAAATGGCCGTTTAGAATATTCTAAATTGCCGATTAGAATATTCTAAAAGGACGATTAGAATATTCTAAAAGGACGATTAGAATATTCTAAATGGCAGATTAGAATATTCTAAATAGCTGATTAGAATAATTCTAAATGGCCGATTAGAATATTCTAAATGGCTGATTAGAATATTTCTAAATGGTCGATTAGAATATTCTAAATGGCCGATTTGAATATTCGAAAAGGGCGATTAGAATATTCTAAAAGGACGATTAGAATATTCTAAATGGCCGATTAGAATATTTCTAAATGGCCGTTTAGAATATTCTAAATTGCCGATTAGAATATTCTAAAAGGACGATTAGAATATTCTAAAAGGACGATTAGAATATTCTAAATGGCAGATTAGAATATTCTAAATAGCTGATTAGAATAATTCTAAATGGCCGATTAGAATATTCTAAATGGCTGATTAGAATATTTTTAAATGGCCGATTTGAATATTCGAAAAGGGCGATTAGAATATTCTAAAAGGACGATTAGAATATTCTAAAAGGACGATTAGAATATTCTAAAAGGACGATTAGAATATTCTAAAAGTACGATTAGAATAAAAAAAAGGAAATTCGAATATTCTTTAAAAAAATGGAGTACTTTTGAATATTCAGATAATCTAACACAGTTATAGTCTATTCCAAAGTACCCATTTCAGCGCGAGTGCTCTCCTGTGGCCGGTGCCGCGTGTGGCAGTGTTGCGGGCGGCTTCTCGGCCGCCATCACAACTCCCCTCGACACGGTCAAGACACGCATCATGCTGTCCAAGTACGGTATATTTGAAAGGCACAAGGCGTTACTGCTTACGATTCTTTTTGTAAGTAGTATGTATGTGCATATCAGCAGAAAGTCATGAAGTAATATTATTTTAATTCAGACAGCAGAAGTCTATGAGCATTCTTCGAACAGCTCGCGACATCTATGCGTGAGTTACACTTTTTAATCTGTGAATATGTAAAGAATATTTTCTGCCAATCTCTCTCTCTCTCTCTTCCTCTCTCTCTCTCTCTCTCTTTCTCTCTCCTCTCTCTCTCTCTCTCTCTCTCTCTTTCTCTCCCTCTCTCTCCCTCTCTCTCTCTCTGTCTTCCCTCCTCTCTCTCTACCTTTCTCTCACCCTTTCTCCTCTCTCTCTCTCTCTCTCTCTCTCTCTCTCTCTCTCTTTCGTCCTCTCTTTCTCTTCCGTCTCATTCCTAACACCCAATTTTCAGCGAAGGCGGCCTGAAACGCATGTACGCGGGTGCTCTGCCCCGCACGCTGTGGATGAGCATTGGCGGCTTCATCTTCTTTGGAGCCTTCGAAGGGGCCAAGATGGCCACGAGCAGGTGGTAAACCCGCCTAAGAACAACATCAAGAATAACTTGGCATAAATGACATATCGAGTTCAAGATATATACCTAGATTGAGAGTTCTTAGAACTAGCTTAGATTGTTTTTTTTGAGTCAATAGTTGCCTAGTTTTACGTTGCACATCGACTAAAGGTGATTTGTCTTATTTTTATATTAGTTAAAAATATTCTTTCATAATTCCTACATCTGATTATTGGTGTACTTATTAAAGACCGGTTGATAGGCTTCTAATTCCGATTTTGTTTGTTACTCTTACTCATTTTTCCTTGCTGTTATTGCTAAGCAAAGTTTGAAGATTGTTTTCGCCATGGTTTCCTTGCATAAAGAGAAACAAAGTCCAGAAACCGACTTTTATTTGCCGACACTATAGGCAAAAAACAAAGCAAAATAATTTCGACTCGAGCAAGTCACGCTAAAAAAATAATTCACGAGAAAGCCTATCATTAGGATATTCGGAATCGTACCCAGAGGTGGAACGGGCCCGGCCCGGCCCGGCCCAAAATGAGGGCCGGCCCAAATTTCTAGGGCCCTCTAGGGCCGGGCCGGGCCGGACCCAACCTTGGGCCCGGCCCTGAGCTCGATTGGGCCCGTTGTTCGCAAAATTGCAAGCGAGCATGGTCATGACCATCCGAACTCTTATTGCTCCAATTGACCATACGTTATATAGCAGATCAGTAGTCAATACGACTCTCATTCCGCTTCGGAATGAAATAAATGAAATACCTTTCATCGCTATTCTAGTTTGTTGCTGGGCATTTGTATGCGGTTTTGTTGCTTATTTTCTGATATTCAGTGAGATGCGCGACACAAGTAGCTCGGAATACGACGTGGATTCCATCTGCGAAGCTGACAAGAAGATTCTGCAGAAGATCTTTGGTGCGATGCGACTCCGAAGATGATTCTGTTTGTGAAGTTGATACCTATTTGAATTCGCACTTCAAATTCATTGACTCTTCTGGTCTTGATCATGATGATCCCCTTCTGGCATGGAAAGATCGTGCTAATGATTTCCCCCAGCTCTCTCGCCTTGTTATTCAGCTTTATGCAATTCCCGCCTCGACTGCTGTTGCAGAACGTTCCTTTTCTGACCTCAGAAATCTTGTCCCTGAGAAGCGTGAAAGTCTTTCACCCGAATCCATCTTCAACTCTCTCATTGTCCGTTCTCTCTTGAAGCTGTAGCTTAAAAACTTTATGCAATTCCATAACAAGTAACATCCCGGTCAATGCTTATATTAGTAATTGCTTATGAAGCTTTGCGAAAGAATTTTTTATATATTTTTCTGCCATTTAAAGAGGATGCTAATAAAATGATCACTCGGAAATATGTTGAATTTGACATTTTTTTAAAATCGGGCCCACCGGGCCGACCCGGGCCGGCCGGGCCCAAAATTCAAGGGCCCGAAATCTGAGGGCCGGGCCGGGCCGAGATTCTGGGCCCTAAGGGCCGGCCGGGCCCAAAAAAGTTGGGCCAGTTTCCACCTCTGATCGTACCCGCTTCCGCGAGGATTACGGTATGACAGGAGACATTAGATACAGTACGGAATCCCACATTTTTCAATTGACTTCCCATAGCAATCAAACGCTGCAAGAAAAAATTGACAACGGAGTGGAGCAGGTGGAACCACCGAGAAAAGCGAGCGCTAGTACAAGAAAGCCAAATAATACGAATCATTCACTGCCAGATAGCGGCTTTGACAAGCAAACTGCTCGTCCAGAGATAGGGAATAGTTAACCACCAAGGGATAAAACAGCAAAGAACGCTTGCTCGCTTGATAGAGTAATTCAGCATTCCAGACATGAGAAATGGCTAAAGTAAAATAGGAAAGAGTCAGGTATAGCGGACCCGAGGGTTATGATCTTTTCCAGGAGATGAGAAGGAACGAAAGCAACACGAAGAAAGTGGTCGAGGGCCTGGTTGGCGTATTCAAAAACATTGCATGATGGTGCAGACTAGCGGGAGGGTCACATGGGAATATCGTGTAGTTCCACTAGTCATTCTTTGGGTCGATAAGTCATAGATAGGGAAAGATATAGTGGGATAATCGAAAGCGCAAGGGAGAACAGACAAATAAAAGGGCACGACTGGGTCCCTGAATAGGCACGACCACATGCAATCACATTCTTAACATGAAGGAAGGATTCATACAACAAATAATTCGCCTCGATATTCCGATGATTTGAGCGCATGGCTTATGCTAATTGTTCCGCCTAAAACAGTGCACTCCTTGTTCGGCTCCACTTCAAATTGCTTCTTTCACAAGTCAGGAACATGATTGTTTTGATACGTTAAATGATATTACCAAACGCAGCATAAGCAAGCAAGAGTGCACTATTTGGCAGGATCTTCATTCTTCTTGAAAGAGAGAAAGAGAGAGAGAGAGAGAGAGGGAAGGCAGAGGACGCAGAGACAGAGAGAGAGAGCGCGCGAGAGAAAAGGGAAGAGAGTGAGAGAGAGCGCCTTAGAAGGGTGCGGTGTGCTTGGGTCTCTTCTTGGGAGGTTGGGTGAGCACGACCGGAGGTGTCTGCTGGGTGGCCAGGGCGCGGAAGACTTCGGCAAGGAGCTGCGGATGGTTCTGCACAAGTTCTTGCCAGCCGTCAGAGTTCATTACCTGTAAGGAAATGAGCATTTAGGACACTTTTCACAATGACGTGGCGGACCCGATCGCCCACCTGATCGTTCTTTTTCTCAACATCTCTCTCCGAGGTCCAGTATTTCTATTTCGTTATCATGCCCCTTTCATTTATATCAAATTATTTCTTCTAATGATTCCCCTAAACAGAGACACCTATCAAAGGGCTCGACCATATTCCTTGTAAACCACGGAACAATTTGGCTTCCTTAGAATACTCTAAAGAGAAATTAGTGAACTCAAATAAGAGTGACAAATTATTCTGTTCCCAACATTAGTAGTTGGGAGTAGAATATTCTTCTAACCTCGCTGGCATGGACGTTGATGAAGTTGACTGCATGCTGCCGTAGCTGCTCAGCCGTGTACAGGTCGGCCAGCACGAGAGTCACGCATGCGTTCTCCGGAGTCAGCGCTGCGCAGAGGGACTGCTCGCACATCACCTCAACAGTTATCCATTATTCTTTTTATTCTCATTTACGACTTCAATAATTACAAGCTTCAATAGGTTCCACGATTAGTTAAATTCTACGAAATAAACTGCAGTCCCCTCAGCTCTCCCACTGACCTTGAGTCTATCTAGGTCGTACTTGTCTGCGGCAGCAATGAGCATCTGTGCCATCTGGTCGAGGGAGGGAGCTCTTCCCGTGTACATGTACAGCAACATCTCTCGCAGCACCTCCGGCTCCACGTCATTGATGATCACTTCGTTCCTGAAATCCGTTCATTCGTCTCGCTCTCTTCTTTTTCTTCTTCTTACTTTTCATCTCTCTCTCTCTCTCTCTCTCTTCCCATTCTTCTCGCTCTCTAGCACTCTCTCATTCTTTCAACTTGTCTTTCACTTATATACTTGTTTGCACATTCTAAAGACAATTATTATGTTCCAACTCCGGTGCAAACAGAATGATTCTTCACATACTCTTTCTAATTCCACCCCAGAAGTCTCGACTACCTGGAAGACTCCGCCATGTCGTGCTCGAACATTGCACGGAAGACTTTGGAGCGCGCCGCGAGGATTGCCTTGTGAACCTGAGATTAATTTGTTTTTTCTTAAACCCATTTCATAATTCCACTTTTTTAAATATAAATTTATTTAGTGTTTAAAAATACCATTTCTTACAGTTAAACACTAACATGGAATGTATAGGGTGCACTGATGCATCCTCCTCCTCCACTCGTTGGCTGAATGATATTCGGCGTGGATGAGGTGCAGGGGGCGGACTGAGTCTGTGACGTCATGAGGATGTTGTCGGTGGAAGAAGAGGACGAGGCAGAGGAGGAAGAGGAGCAGCAGGGAGACTGCGAGGGAGGAGAGGCAGGGGAGGCAGCAGAAGAGATCGAAGAAGTAGGCTGGAGGGCGGTTGAGATGCACGACGACGAAGAAGTGGCCGTGGAAGATGAGGCACACGCAGCCAGCACAGCTCAAATGTTGAACAATCTTAAGGCAGCTTAGAGAAGAGAGACAGAGAGAATAATAGATAGAGAGAGAGCGAGTAAGATAGAAGGGGAAGAAGAAGAAGAAAAAGAGAGAGAGAGAGAAAGAGATCACTAGTAACATCCCGAACCTTGAGCCTTGGTATTCGGAATGGCTGCTGCCATGCAGGATGGCTTCACTACGAGTGTGCAGTCAGAGAAGGCGCGGCTCTCGAACAGCGAGCCCATCTCTTCGGAGAGACGACACTTTGGAACCTTCAATTGGACAATTTATTCCTTTCATTTATTTAGTTACATTAACCAACTTTATGGCTATAAAATAAGTCTTTTGTAGCCTTAAATCATTCTAAAGAACAAAAATACGACAACTCCAACCTTGAATTGCGCTGCATTGGACTGCCCAGTCACATTGATCGTCTCAGCCACAACGGATACCTAACATACATACTAAGGGTCAATTTCGAGGGTACTGTACTTTTTCTGGAATATTCTCAAACCGTAGTCTAAACAGCAAATGTAGAATATTCGAAAAGCTTAGTGGCATATTCCACAAAGTGCGACACTTCACTGAACCTCGCAGAATATGCTGAGGCGGTCATCGGGGAGCAGCCCGTTCGATTCGTCCAGGAGAAAGTCACGGCGGATGAACTTCTTGAAGCCCCAGTCCTTGCCTTGCACGAAGCGATATGCACGCTGTGATTCTGCAATTCAATTATTTTACTTTTCAAACACATCCCAGAATGTAATGACTTTATTATCGCAATTAATCATGAAATTAAATTATTTTATTTCTCAAAAGCATTTCACTAAAACAAAATATTGAAATGTCACCACTGAAATGCAACAAATTCGAAATGAACATGGAACTCCAAATCTTCGTAAAGCATTGATTTTAAAATACATTATGCTCACCCATTGCTTTTGTCTCCTCACGCTTCGCGTTGAGTATAGAGAACTTGAACTTTGCTCGGACCTGGGAACAACATAAACAAGATTACCTTATAAAATGACTGTAAAAGTACATCAATTCGCAAAAGCACAAATTATCATAGATATTTGTATTTATTGTCAGAGTAAGCTTTTGATCTTTTGAAAGGAGGAATATATATAAGCAAGGCTAACCTCGCTCTTGTTACACTGAACAAGCAGAAGGTAGAGTGAGAGGTAGTCACGCGATTCTTCATCCAGTCCCTGGAAGAGCTTTTGAATTTGAGGAAAAATTGCTTTTGGAATAAACCACAATGTACCATAGTCATGTATACTTTTTTTTTTTAAACATTGCTCTTGCCATCAATTTTTTGGAAAAATTTCTTCGTAAATTAGTTGGTGACTGCGATTTTCAAACGAAATACGTAGTGTTAACCTTGGGATTAATGCGAAGGCACCACTTGAGTTTGTCATTGGCTCCCGCGCAGAAGGTGGAGGACTTCAGAACCTGAAAAAGGAATCCATTTAGCATATTCACGCAGGATATTTGTTCATCTAAGCGTCACAAAACGCTTGAGAAATATGTTAGGGAAAGACTTTTTTTAATAACAAACATGTTATTGGGCTCATATTCATCAGCAATTATTACATTCATACACAACAAAGCAAAATGATAAATCCTCAAACCTCGCCCATTTCTTCGCGGCAGAAAGAAAAGTTGTTGATAGTCCACATGTAGTTGAACTTGATTACTTTCACCTGCAATATATAACAATTTTAATTTGTTTTCTTTTAAATATCCCACACAACAGCTAAATCCAGTTCTTAGCGTGCGGAAAACCCAACTGTTTTCGCGTTTTTTTGTCTCTTTAGAGTAACAAACCTGCGTATGACACCAGTTCTCAGCAACCGGCATAAGTGGATCCCCATGAAAGCCGTGCGAAGTCATTGGTGAACACCTTCAAACAGAAGAAATATAGAATATCCCAAATAGGCAGAGTGAATAATTAGGTCCTTCTCCTTCGCCTTTCAATCATGATAATCCTTTCTTCTTCGCTCTCAAAATATCCTAAATTATTCAAGCGCTATTTTCTACTCATTCTGCACTGACATCGCGTGCAGATTCATGGGCATCCAATCCTCCAAAAAAGAACGCGATATTATATTCCTATTTATATCCTCGATGCTATACACAACTTTCCATTTCCAGCGCAGTGCATAAAAAAGGACATCGGAGGTATTTATAGAAGGCAGAAGAATCTCGAGGGGTATACGAACTAATAACCCCTGCTCTCTGAACACCAAGGATGGCAGTTAGATATACGAAAGCGATTCGAACTTACGCAATTCGGATTATGCCAGATATACATCTAGCTCTTACCAAACTAATGACGATTGTTCTATTAGGAAATACTTTAACAAAAAAAATTGAAAGGAATACCGGACTTTTTTCACTCCCGCTAAGTCAGCATGCAAAAGTGGTAACAGAAGAACAGCTGAAGTTGCCCTGAATTCTCGAATAACCCAAAAATGCCGAGCCTTCCGCTGAGCGACACGTGTCCAGGCCCGCCAGAGACGCTCTCGTCTTGCGCCGCGCCGTCGTCCATTGCAGGGCAGACACTGAAGGATAGACAATCTGTGCGTGGCAGAACTACTTGTACATATCAAACGAGAAGAACACACAAATGAAATCAGCATAACAAATGCCGTCGGAAATGTGACAACTCAGCGAGAGACAAGAGGGTCAACTCTGGTAAAAAGCGAATGGCCAATTCCCCGCGCGGTAATGGTGAACTGGTGCAAAATTGCTAATATTTCGCGGAAATGGTCCGTTAATGGTAGGACGAGCATCGGTAAACTAGTTGATTTGCGCCATTAGCTGGTCATTACTTGGGCATTTATTGGCCATTATAAATTTGAATAGTCCTGGCTGGAATATCAGCATTCTGTAATCATATTCATTGGCGGGAGATTTAATGTGTATTTAAATGAACTGCTCTCTTGCCTTGAGCTGAAGACTTGAAAGTTGCACAACCTTGGTTGAATGGTTACTGCTGTTGTTTAATGTCGTTTGTTGATTTCAGGCTCGTTATTGAAGAGTTTGAACGATTTTAATTGCCCGAGAGTCTAGTTCTGTCGTCTGAAAGGTTTACTCATGGTATCATTTAAGAGAGCCAATCTGAGAGATTCGACCAGGGCTCTATGTAAGGCATGTCGGGAACAAAATTATTTTTTTGATTTTCTTTTCCTTCTAAAGGCTTATGAGGCATCCTAAAAAGACCTCAAAAACATTTTTTCCAAAAATTATTTTCATCAGTTTACCATGGATATGCACCGAAAACCGAAAAAAACTCAAATGATCATAACTTTCTTCGTTGTTGAGATATATTAATTTTGAACTGTTTATTCAATTACAAATTAAAAGGCGCACAAAAATCGTGTTAATCACTTTTTAAAAATATTTCATTAAATGCCTCATTTTGGCATTTTAATATTTCGAGTGGTGCGTTTGGGGCATAAAAACCCTCCCATGTTAAAAAACTGAAGGCACCACGTGAAAGAGCGACTTTTTTTTACCTTTATTTAAATGCCTTTTACTAAAAAAACTACGATACACCTGTTTCAATATTTTGACATGAAGCGCGCGAGTCGGTCAAAATGGCGCATTTTTCGGCCGCCGAGGCACCGTGCAAGCGCATTCATCGATCCATAACTGCGCTCAATGTCAATATTACAAAATCGTAAATATATCATCTAAGAGCACTCTCGGAGATCTTCAAATCTTACAAGCCTCGACCCGCGCTCGAACATCCTCAATTCCCATCAATCGACGCTGCTCCCGGAGAAACCGCTTGGCTGGCCGGGATAAGAACTGCCTAATCTTCGTCGGCCACTTCGACGAACCCGCCGGTGCCCATCGATCGCCCACTTCCATGTGATAGATCCCCGTGTATTCCATCAACATATTGGTCCGATAAGCGCGAATAAAGTTTAAAAAAACATACATACTTTTATTGAAAAGTTTCAATTTATATGGGAAATTTCGTTCTGTACAATTAGAATTCTTAAAAACTACTTTAAAAACATTTTCGCCTGTCGAAACATACATCATAAGAAAGAGGATGAAATTTGCTACAAGATGAACCCCTTTAAATGGAATTCCATGCATACGATCTTTTTTTATAAGCCATAAGAGTAGGGTAACATGGCCTTATGGAAAAACTGTAGAAAAAAGGATTGGAATATTCTAATTCGAATTTGGAATATTCTAATTCGAATAACCTAAAATGTGAATTCTTTGACAAAATGACAGCGACGCTACTGGCACTACTTTTATGATTTATAACAAAAGATCGTATGCATGGAAAGAGGTTCATCTTGTAGTAAATTTTATCCTCTTTCTTATGATGTATGTTTCGACAGGCGAAAATGTTTTTAAAGTAGTTTTTTAAGCCTTCTAATTGTACAGAACGAAATTTCCCATATAAATTGAAACTTTTCAATAAAAGTATGTATGTAACATTTGAAGATCTCCGTGAGAGCTCTTAGATGATATATTTACGATTTTGTAATATTGACATTGAGTGCAGTTATGGATCGATGAATGCGCTTGCACGGTGCCTCGGCGGCCGAAAAATGCGCCATTTTGACCGACTCGCGCGCTTCATGTCAAAAT
This sequence comes from Allodiplogaster sudhausi, assembly GCA_945643635.1. Taxonomy (NCBI): domain Eukaryota; kingdom Metazoa; phylum Nematoda; class Chromadorea; order Rhabditida; family Diplogasteridae; genus Allodiplogaster; species Allodiplogaster sudhausi. The sequence goes on from CALZFC010000256.1 coordinate 2,682,548, forward strand.
ATTGAAACAGGTGTATCGGAGTTTTTTAGTAGAAGGCATTTAAAAAGGGGTAAAAAAGGTCGCTCTTTCACGTGGTGCCTTCAGTTTTTTAACATGGGGCTGTTTTTATGCCCCAAACGCACCACTCGAAATATTAAAATGCCAAAATGAGGTATTTAATGAATTATTTTTAAAAAGTGATTAACACGACTTTTGTGCTCCTTTCAATTTGGAATTGAATAAACAGTTCAAAATTATTATATCTCAACAACGAACAAAGTTATGATCATTTGAGTTTTTTCGGGTTTTCTGTGCATATCCATGGTAAACTGAAGAAAATAATTTTTGGAAAAAATGTTTTTGAGGTCTTTTTAGAATGCCTCATAAGCCTTTAGAAGGAAAAGAAAATCAAAAAATAATTTTGTTCCCGACATGCCCCTGCTCGAGTCTCTCAGATTGGCTCTCTTAAAAGGATCATTATTTTAGCCGAATTGGTTTATTCTTATATTAGTTGTTGTATTTCAGGAGCTTCTGAGTGTTAATCTTTTTCTACATTTTACGAAGCAATATCTTCGATTGGAACAAAATGTAAGTTCTAGTTGGCTTGCTGCAGAGAATGATGATGTGCTCCTTTTGAGGTCTCGATTTCGGCCACGCTAGTATGTCTGGCCGCTTTTGTCGATTAGGAGGTAATCGAGCGATAATTTGACTCCATCGCGGAAGAGCAACGAGCAGGTTCTTGTAAGAGTGAGGGTTTTCGTGTTGTATTTGTTGTAATTCCAGTGTCGTCTATTGCTGACGTTGATGTCGATGGTGAGGATGTAGAAGACGGGCAGGAGTTCGATGATGATGGCCATCTCGGAGCTCGGAGATCACGTTGTCTTTAAAAACGGACAACCACTGAATTAATGTTCGAGTTTACCTACGAGTAATTACCCTGTCTTTTAATTCCATACTGAGACTGGAATCCCCTTCCATTTCCCATTATTTAGAATGTTTTTGAGGTTGTTAATACTTCCATACTAGTATTTGTTCACTGTTTGTGTAAGTTGTTAACCATGCCACTCTCTTGTCTTCGTTATCGCTCACTTTCTCGATGCCTTTCGGTTTCTCGTTAACTCTTCTACTGGTATGCTTTTTTTTTCTTGGTAAATGTCTTAATTTTTCGTCACATCTGTGGAAGTGAATAAAGGCCCAGGAATATTTTTGGTGTGGTTGACACCAAACAACAGTACGCCATTTAATGGCAGAGAAATGGAACGCAATAATTAAATCGCAGAAAAATATATTTTTAGTGTGGTTCACACCACCCTACAGTACTCGATTTAATGGCTCAAAAATGCTGTGGGAAGTGAAAGTTAAGTTTGCAGTATATGCGTATTAAAGCCACGGTATTGGAAGGTTAATGCTGAGAAATTGGTTTAATGGTTGACTATGGCTGCATAATTGTTGAAACGCGTATCGGTAAATTACCATGTTTGCACGGTAATTCCTCGCCATTACTGAACCATTTATTTGCCATTCGCTTTTTACCAGAGAAATGTGCGACAAGAAACATGGCCTAGTTGAACAACAGTAGGTCGTCAGAAACACACTAAAAACATTCAGATAGGCCGCACTAAAAAGGAGTCAGCCAGGTATTCTTCGGAACACTTGGCCATTCTAGAAGCATTCTCCTCTGTGGTCGGTTGTTAGCTTTGCCGGCTTGATAAGGGAAGTGTTGCGCAGCCTCTACGTAATGACGGTGGAGGTGGTGTGAAGAGGGGGAAGGGGTGAAGGATAAAGAGAGAGAGAGAGAGAGAGGTAGAGAGAGCGAAAGAGAGAACGGGGGAGAACGGAAGGGCACATAGAGTCCTCTGGAACGTCTCCCCACTCGCAACACGAAAGGATAAGCGTCCTTGTCGGTACTACATAATAGAGGCAGGTGGAAAGACTGATGTGGACTATGATCTTGATTAGACAGACGACAGAGAAAGAGGGAGGATAGGGGGAGAGAAGGAGGGAGGAGCGAGAGAGGGAGAGATGGAGGGAGAGGAGACGAGTCAGACTTGTTCCATCTGCACTTCACTTACGCTTTAGTTACGCATCGATCAAGGGCCGAGTGGTCAGCAGCTGTATACGCAGCTACTTAGAGAGTGACGACAGGGAAGAAAGAGAGAGAGAGAGAGAGAGAGAGAGAGAGAGAGAGAGAGAAATATAGAAAGAGAGAGAGAGAACGAGAGAGAGAGAAATAAAGAAAGATAGAGAGAGAAAGAGAGAAAATGTCTGTCATAGGGCGAGACAGGGGGCAACTAGGAATTTGTAAGTCTGGACGGGTAGTAGCCACCCCCTCAGGGGGTCAACTACTGGTGCAATCACGTCAGGTAGGCGGAAAAGAGGGCTGACAGCGGAGAGACTTAATTGTAAGAGAGAAAGGGAGAGTGACGGATAATGCCGGAGAGAGAGAAAGTTAAAGAGAACGAGAGAGTCTATGAGAGAGGAAGAGTATGGACAAGGTGAGAGAGATAGAGAGAGAGAGAGCACGAGAGGGAGAGAGAGACAGAGAAAGTGGGTGAGCTCATATCGGACGGTGCTGAAAAGACGTCGACAGAGAGACGTTCCACTTCAACTCAATATCTTCTTCTTTCGGTCTCTTCTGGCTCTGCTTTCTCTCTCTCTCCCTTTCTCTCTCCCCATTTCTCTCTCTCCCCATTTCTCTCTCTCCCCATTTCTCTCTTTCACTCTCTCTTAGCCTTCCATCCTACTAGCACCGACACTTTCATCGTTCCTGCTGTCCTTGTTGCTCTCTCCTCTTCAACACTCTCTCATACGCTCTCTCTCCCTCTCTTTATCTTTCCCCTCGCTCTCTCTCCCTTTGATTGTCCTTCTTGCTAATACGGTCGTATCTTAATACGCGATCTATTCATTCATCAACCGATTCGAGAGCTGCGAAATGAGAAGCTTTGCAAGAGTGGATCGGACTGGGATAACGGGAATTAGAAATTGAAAGAATGTGTGTGAGAGAGAGAGATGGTGAGAGAGAGAGGAGAAGAAGAAGTGGAAGAGAGTAAGTGAACAAGAGGAGAAGGAGAGCGAGAGAGAGAGAGAGAGAGAGAGAGAGAAAGAGTGAGAGAGCATTAAAAAGGAGTATTGGTGTGTGCTAGAGGGGCGATTTCAAAGCAACGAACTAAAAATAGGCCAGCGACAGACTCAGCATTCCCTGCAGCAAACACCATTCAAGACTGACTATTTCATCTGTGGTGAGGACTAAAGTGAGAGAGTGAGAGAGCAGAGAGAGAGAGAGAGCGAGAGAGCGAGATCAGAGAGAGCGAGAACAAATAGAGATATTGAGAGAGAGAGGGGGAGCAGAGAGAGAGAGAGAGAGAGAGTGAGTGAGAGAGCGGGATCAGAGAGAGAGAGAGAGAGAGTGAGAGAGCGAGATCAGAGAGAGCGAGAACAAATAGAGATATTGAGAAAGAGAGGGGGAGCAGAGAGAGAGAGAGAGTCGATCAGAGAGTTTGGTGCGGAAGAGACAGCGAACATGTGAGGCTAAAGAGATGTGCCTTTACCCAAAACAGTACAAAAGGACAATAAAAATCAGAAGAATCGACGACTGGAATTTATTTGCGATTGACAGGAATAAGGAAGTAGAGAGGGAACGAGACAAACAGAGAGAGAAAGAGAGAGAAAGAGAGAGAGAGAGAGAGATAGAGAGAGAGAGAGAGAGAGAGAGTGATAAAGGATAGGAGGCGAGGAGCTGAAGAACGACGGAAGAGGGAGAAAACTGAAGGCAAGCAACAATTGGAAGATGGACACAGGAACAGTGAGAGCAGTGAGTGAAAGAAGAGGAATCGATTCAAACAATGATATGGTTGGAACACTGTGGAAAAAGGAGAAAAAACCAAGACTGTCGCGCCGGGACCTGGTGTCATGTGAAAAAAATAGTCGCTATGGAAGGCTGCTACAAAAAAAAAAGAAGAAAACAATCATAATGATTTGTTGGCGACTGGAGAGGCAAGAAATGTAAAGCGACAGAAAAAGTCTCTCATGAAGAATAAAAATTTCCATGGACGAAGCCACAAGGCATGCTTTTTATCTATATTTTCCGGCATCTGTAATCGACAAATAAATTATTCAAGGTAATAGATCTAGAATACAACCAAGACAAAATTGCCTAATAAGGAAAACCAATGCAGAGTAACGTGAGAGATGCGAAGGTTCTAGGGTGTCTTCGATTTGTCGATCTCGAGGAAAATAGACTCTAACAGCGAAAAAAAATTGAGACATAATATTTTAGTATATTTAGTCAAGCATTCCGAATAAGCAGACAATAATTTCCTGTTCAAATTGACAGTGCAAATGTCGATCGAAGATGTTCCAGAAGGGAAATTAGCGATACTGGAAAAGGGAAGCAGCCCGAGCCAGCCAGACGCGGCTTGTGAGCTGGAGAGGCAGAGACGCAGAGCGGACACAGCAGAGGGCCAGAGCGCAGACATGGCACGGGTGCGACCAGAGTTCATCAGTGTGCTATGTACATAGACAATCTCTCGTCTTCAGCTTCAGTGATAGCGATTGATAACGCTTATTTGTGCAGCCTGGATGTTAAATTTCATGAAATAACTGGAGTAATATGCATGCAAAATCAATTTGAATATTTTCAATTACTCGTTTCAAATAGTAGCAGATGTTTTTTTTCCATTCAGATGTATGAATTCTTACACATAAATGTACATTTGTCTCAATTTAGCACAAACTGTACAAAATTGATATAATATATAATAAGAATAACGGGTAGTAGCTGTAATACTAAATGGGACGTCAGTGGCAAGATCACGATATGCTTGGGAGCGAGATGGAGAACATACAGAAAGGATATTTCAGAGACGGCCAGAAATTAACATAATATGTTAGCTGTTACTTTTCCATTTCGTACAATCAAACAATTACTGAACGAAATATTTTTGGATTCGATAATGCATTCATGTCGATTTGGCTCACTAATTGCATTGGAAAAGATGAACGGCGGAGAAATATGAATGACCACGACCATGTTGTACTCGTGCAGCTATAGCAACGGCCACTGCCAAGGGAAGAGCACTGGCACTCATGGACACGGCTTCAGGTCGAGAGGATGGGTACAGGGTAAGTAATCAGAGATAACACAAGAAATATAGGGATGTATATACATACATCACTAGCATTGTTCTTTTGCATACGTCAGTGATGTGATCTCTGCATAAATATGTACATATGTATGTACAGTATGAATATAGTTTTAGCCACAAAAAGACGGATGGCTTCCAAATGAATGATTGTATGCATTTCATAATGTATGCACATATCTGCGTACATTATGAAACATTGCGATACGCCAATAATACCAATTAAAAGAGAAACACTTTGCAATGCGTCAGAGCGAGAAGTGATTGCCGTCCTTGAATTAAACAGGATGTCCATGGAACGTTCAATCTGCTGTCTGAGTCTCTCATTTTTCGCACATTAAAATAAAAACGTTTTCTGCAGAACGAATACCGACATCGTCCTCGACGTCCAAATGCGCAGGATCGGCGATTGCCTGGCCATGAGAGATCAAGCGGGAATTGGACTCTTGCATAAACAACCATTCAAACAAATACATACAGATTTAAACTATCAATAAGACAAGGAATATGAATATCGAGAATTGCTAAATATATCTATACTATCCTTGAGCTCCGTTGCGTCCCTTCTGTCAGACGTAGCCGAGACCAATGCCACTGCCTGCACAAGTCACATGGACACTCTCCGCTTGACGGGCGGCCATAATAGCTTACTAAAATTGATTTGTTTTCAATTTATAAAGATCACGTACATCAGAGAAAAAACATATGTCAGGTATGTACATCGTACATATGTACATACATATTTATAAACATTTCACTTTGTATCAGTAATCATCAAATGATTGTCAAATGCCCAGTGGCAGCCCTCGTCTCCATGCCAGCCAGAGCACTCTTACAAAAGAGGACAATGATGACAAAAGATCGCTCGGATACAAATTAATACAACAGTGCAAAAGGCACATACAAACTTGTATTTTGATCTTTCGTTGATGTTTCTGACTACAAAACACTTAAATGGACATTTTCGATTGTCAACACGTTCTACATCTCTTCTAACTCTCTCTCTCTCTCTCTCTCTCTCTCTCTTTCTTCCTCTCTCTCCCTCTCTCGTTCATTCTGCCTCTTCCTATCTCACCCTCTTTCTCTCGTCTCTTACTTTGTCTCATCTTCACTCTCTTACAGCATGCATATCCGCCTCACTCTCTTCTTCTGTCTCAAATTCAACTATCTCGCTTTACATCAATCTCTCTCACTCATTGTAGTATCTTACTTCTCACCCTCTTTCTCTAGGTCTTCTCTAACAATATCTCGTCTTTCTCTCTCCTTACATTACTTGGCTCTATTACTCTATTCCTATTTTTGTTTTCTCTCATAAAAGAAACTTTCGTATATCCGGTCACCTGGCACCGCAACATGTCAACAAGAGGTCCATAGAGAGCAAATCAGACTTTCTCTTCCTATCCGCACAACGTAAAAGGTTCAGGCTTATGTTACTTCCAAAGGTTCATGTAAATTCCATTACTTGGTACTTTTCCACTACTTTCATGTACTTTATTAAATAACCACCTGCGCTAGTAATAAACGCGATATTCGTTTTACTGGAGTTGCCCCTTCAAAATGTCAGTGTGACTGGTCTTGCCATATAAGTTCTGTCAAATGGTATTTCTATGAAGGGCTTTGTTAATTAAAGGAGGCTTAAACTCGGAAACTCCTAGCACGAAATGGCCGATCTTATAGTACAATACATTTTGGCAACGTGATCCTGGCAATTTGCCAAGATCCTTGCTTCGAAACCTTTTCTCGTAAAAAATGCGTTTTTTTTTAAATTGGCGGTTTGCGTCCGTTTGGTGTATCATGGATATTCCGGTATATATTTTACATCCGAACGACGGAATTTCACGATTCCGGTAACTATTTTACGGGCGAACGACGAAATTTCACGTTTTTCGGTCATGATATTCTCATCAATCCATTTGGCCTTAATTTGGTCAGGGGACTGATGTTAAATTTAAAGTTCTGTATAATCACTAATATTTCCCTCATGATCAGGCGACTCTTTTCAGATGCAAATTACTCCTCTAACTCTTAGTTTAGTAAATTGAATTTTTGTTGATGCTTTCGTAAGCTCAATCCGGACATATTCACAGAATCATCCTTATGGCAAAAAAATTGAGTTTTCGCCTCCTTTAATCAAGCTTATGTATGTATGCTAAAAGGATTCAATCTGTGTTGAACCACCACTTAAAAGTCTACTTTATGAACAAGACTGTAAAGACATAGTAACAGTGCGACAAACATAATAAATACATGACAATATAAGCAGCCCAACACTTCAATAGTCATTCAAATTAAGTCCTTAAAATAAGTAAAAGAAAACCATTCGACATTAAGAAGAAGAAAAAATGTAAGTTGTCCATTTCATATTGTGTTCTGTGATGCAATCCGATGCACAGTTTCGAGCAAATTAATCGATCGATAAAAGCGTTCGTTCTTGGCCTTCGCGTGTGAGACCCAGCTTCTGAACATTTTGGCGTATTAAATCGAATCAACTAAATAATTGCAGATTTAATAAAATATATATTTTACAATCATTAACAAGCATCAAATCCTTTCCCACTCTCTCTCTCTCTCCCTCTCTCCTTTCCCTCTCTTTCTCCCTCTGCCCTCTATCCTTTCTCTCTCTCTTTCTCTCTCCCTCTCCTGAACCTTATGCACCGACACCCTAAAAAAGGATGCAAAATGGGGTAATAGCCAAAAGACTACACCAGCTAACTTCTTGACATTCTTCCAGTGTTCCTGGTACGCCTTGAGAATGTTCTCGCTGCCCACTTCATCCATTTCCTCAATCGGAATCGCCTCGTCGATTCGTGGGCTTAAAAAATTCTATTCATAATTTTAATGAGTTAAAAATTTAAGCTCCATTCATAGTTGAGAACAATTTATGGTTAGGGTAGTACAATCCTAATTTCCCAAAATATTTGATTAACCTAATAATTAACTTGACAGGAATCCGGTAGCTACTCATTTTTTCTCTCTCGCGCTCTCTCTCTCAATCTATCTCTCTCTCTTTTGCTCCCTCTCATTCTCTCCCTCTCTAATTGATACACTGACACATTCTCAGGGCAGATGCGTTGCTCTCCTCTTGGTGACTTTGGCGTGGGAAGACCGTAGATCTCTTTGGTTGCGAGGAGGTCCTGCAAGATATCGATTGATAATCAAGTGGACCCCTACTTGTGTATGATAGGAGGGCTTGGAAAATAGATGATATCGATGCGGGGAAAAACCAAGCAGAGAGATGACAAAGAGCGAGAAGAAGAAAACGAGAGAGAGAGAGAGAGACAGAGCGATGGAGAGAAGGAAAAGAGAGAGGAGAGAGAGAGAAAAAAAGAAAGAGAGAAAGAGAGAGAGAGAGAGAGAGAGAGGGCCTACCACGCTGTCCTCAATCTGAGATGCTCGCAGCTCCTCTTCGCGCTCTTCACGTTCCCGCTGCTCCTTCTCCTAAAATGTAATCCTTCCTTTTTTAAACAGCAAAAAAGTTAATTACCCGCTAGTATTTACAAATGAGTGATAACTCTTTTTGATATTTTTCCTTTCTGTCACCTCTTTGCCTCCCCCTCTCTCTCTCTCTCTATATTCTCTCTCCCCTCTCTCTCTATATTCTCTCTCTCCTCTCTCTCTCTCTATTCTCTCTCCTCTCTCTCTCTCCCCTTTCTCTCTCTCTATATTCTCTCTCCCCCCTCTCTCTCTCTATTCTCTCTCCCCTCTCTCTCTCTATATTCTCCCTCTCCCCTCTCTCTATCTCTTCTGTCTCTCTATATTCTCTCTCTCCCCTCTCTCTCTCTCTCTCTAATCACCACTAACCCTAGCAGCCTTTTCGTCATCTTCCCTTGCCTTCATCCAGTGTCTGCATAGTGAGTACACCGACTCGACTCCGTCTCCATCTCTCATTCCAAATGGCTTGCCACGGAGTTCGAATATCACTTCTAAACAAAATTATAAACAAAGAGCAAAAAATAAAATTCTTAAAATCAAATAATGAAACGTGCACGCTACTGTAAGTTGTATCGAAATTTAGCAAAGAAGGCCAGTTGAAATACATGAATTTTTAAGGCAGAGATAAAAATGTACTACCGATTTGACATAACCACCCTGAAATTGGATGTCCCACCAGAGCGACAACGCACCACACGTTTTTGAGGAGCATTTTAGCAGCAACTAGTTGCTCAACCTTCCCCGTTTCCTAATCTCCCGGCCAAATATCCACTAACCCTATCTCCTGCTCCGCACCCCCCCCCCCCCTTTCAAGAACGTGGTTGTTATTCCCTGTTTATTTTATTCATTTTACAAGAGTGGAAGAAAACCCACTTCGATCCTTGAGAATCTTCCTCGGACGCCCTGGTCCACGGCGGCCGTCTGCGCCTTCGGTTGGTATTCTGCAACTTCAGAGCTTACGGGCATACCACAATCAATAGCTAATTTATTTGAATAGTTTTCCTTACAAAAATTCTAAGAAAAAATTCCAATTTTTGACAATACTCGAGCACGTTAAAAATATTTGTTTTATTTCTTCTTTCTTCTCTGAGTAAGAGCAATGACGCAAAGAGAAATAACTGGTCAACAAAAAGCGCAACATTTTGATCAGGGACAACGATGTTTCACCTTTAAGGCTGAACCGCAGTGGATTATATCTCGAGCAGCAGAAAATGCACTAATCTCTCGATCAAGTAGTCAGGTTATTGAGATTTTTTATATGAAAAAAGCCAAGGAGAGAGAAGAGAGAGAGAGAGGAAAGAAAGAGGGAGAGGGAACGAGAGAGGGAGAGAGAAAAGGAAATAGACGCACCCTGGATGCTTGTTCTTGGGCATGTTCGGCGGCAACTCTCCCGTCTCAATCTTGGCAAGGAGTGCACGGAGATGGTCACGCGCGAAGCGAGTGTCCGAAGAGACATCCGTTCCTGCCATTTATAGTCATCTCTTGTTATTATTTGAAATTAGCAAAAATCAACATAAGTATATACTAAAGACATTTAAGAAACATATTTCGAATCATTTCACTGGCATTTAATTAAATTTAGAATAAATAAATGAATCAGAAGGAACTTAAAATAATATTAACACGGGAAATAAAAAATGACGCACTGTTCAGAGAAGGGCCGGCACTCCCAAAAGGTTCTTCAGCCTCCAGCTTTGGAACGGGTCTGAACAATCAGCGTGAACAATTGTAATCGAAATACTGAAAGGATGTTCTATGCTCTGCTGGAATTTTAAAACAGAGTAAGCATTCAAAGAGAATAAAGGAAAAGGATTTAACCAAACAGCCACGACCTAAGAAAGCAGTTCGAAGTAGGAATTTCGGACTGACATGACTGACTCCTCCTTCACAACAGAGTCGCCGCGAATGGAAGAGGACGAAGGAGCCAGCATTGCTGAGATTGGTGGAGAAGACTACCTGGAGTAACAAGCCAAGTCAAAGAAGGGAAACGCGCTAGCTTTGTTTTATTTTGGTGTGCCTTGAAAATCACCACGCATTTTTAGCAAATCAGCACTAGTCCATTTGGCCTTAATTTGGTCAAATTTGTTACCATATAGCGGCGTCCGTCCATGCACACTAAAGTAATAGGCATAAATAATTTGGCTTCTTTACTCGCTTTGTTTTGGAAAGGGTGTATCTATTTTATTTGTGTTTTTAAGGTTTTCAACGAACTGACCTCTCGAGATGGCGCCAGACAAGCTGAAGTACGAAGTGGGCCATCCGGTCATGCTGAAGGAGCAGAAGGAGTCGACCTTTGGCTACGCGGCCAAGGTCATCAAGACGGAGCGGGTCGACGGTGTCAACAAGTACACCTTCCACTACAATGTCAGTTACATGTTATTGTCATGTACATTGCTTGCATTGTGGTTGACAGTGCTTGTTAAGGTTGAAGATATTCTTATTCATTGCCGATTTTCTTTTCGGTCCTATTTCGGTGCACCTTTTAAAGTTGAATTAGTGCTAGTAAATGTCTGTGGATGGCAGGGTTGGAATGCACGCTGGGACCGCACACTGAGTGAAGATGAACTGGACGACGTTGTCTACGAATGGTCTAAAGAAGCCGAGCAGGAGTCCAAGGTTTCAAACTCATTCTTTGGCAGTATTTCTTCGAAACTCCACGCGATGTTCTCGTTTCCTGTCATATCTTTACAGAAATTGTTATCGCATTACAACCTCATTATTCAGGAAAAACAGAAGGAAGCCACGCGCTCGACTATGAAGAAAAAGAAAATTGGAGATGATGTCGGTTTCATTTTTTTTATTTTATTTTATGTGGTATTGCATCCAAATCGTTGCGATGCATGTATCCTTTATGTTTCTATTTTCATCATTTTTCCCTTGCTAACATAAAGTATCACAGGAAATCAGGATTTGTTAATAAGTCAAAACATTTTTGCCTGAACAGCTTTAGTATTCAACATCGGTTCTTCTGCGCATCCTTATTATAATAATATCATATACCCATTAGTAACGAATTTGTCGAGCTTAGTGAGAAATTTCCGCGTAATTTGCCTTTTTTCCTGCTTGCTACTAAAAATCTAATATCAAGTTTAAAATAAAGTGAGAAATAAATTCTAGAAAAAGAAGAACGAACCAGGAAGCAGCCGTGCATCCACGCCTTCTGTTACTTCTGAAATGGTTGGAATCTTTTTGTTTGTTTACTCCTTTTACTATACTTATAATAGGAAGATTAATATGAGAATAATTTTTTTACATTTATTGATTGATTGTGGAAATAAAATTTAATGACAAAAACTATTAATTTCGTGGCTGTTATGCACTTTATACATGATATCATTCGATGGCTTGTTATTTATAGAGCAGCGCGAAGCGTCGCCGACGCGGTGCGGATGACTCTTCGAGTGTCGGCAGCCATGAAGGCAGCGTCAGCACAGCCACGCCATCGCAGCCTAAGGAGACGCTCCAGAAACGGAGAGAGGCAAGTACTCAAACGAATACGCATCCTGGCACGAATCATTTGGATACTGTAGCCATCGAAAATATATTTGTTTTCTTCCATTTTAGCGCTACATTTAGGGATTAGAATTGAATTTAAAATTTATAATTTGGAACGGTTGAAAAAACATTACTATAAAGTAGGATTCTTCCCAGATTCGCATCAACATTCCCGACAAAATGCGCGCTCTTCTTCTGGACGACGAAGATCTGATTCTGCGCCAGCAAAAGGTCTTCCGGCTACCCGCTCGATTCACCATCGACCACATTGTCACAGCGGTCAGTGAGAGAGAGAGAGAGAAGGAGAGAGGCAGTGATGAGAGAGAGGAGGAGAGAGACAGTGATGAGAGATAGAGAGAGATATGGAGAGAGAGAGAGAATACGAGAGAGAGAGAGAGAGAGAGAGAGTGGGTCAGCGAGAGGAGTGAGGGATAGACCGAGATGGAGAGAGAGACAAAGGGAGAATAACTTGTATGGCAATTCCTTTCCACTTTGTATGAAAGCTTAGTTTATTCTGAATTACTCTTCATTTTTGCTATATTATTGTCATATTTATATATTTTTAAAGGAGTTTTATTTGCAGTACGTGAGCGAGCTCAAGGAAAAAAGTAATTCCGGAGCTGGTGAGGAAGCTTTGTTCTTTTCCACTTATTTCTTTCTTATAACGGCTGCGAACTCGCATAGAAAAGAATATTACAGCAGTTCGGAAATTTTTTTTGCTAAAATAACTGCGGAAAAACGAGTAGACTGTACGATTCTTACTGCCATGAAAAGTGATGTTTATGAAACTTAATTCAGAGGAGTTCAAGGACCCTATCGATTGCACCCTCGGAGTAATGGACTACTTCAATTCTGTTGTCGGGTAAAGCTTTTATCCTTCTTCATGTTTTAATTATTTTCCGGGAATGAATTCTGAAGAACAGTTATTAAAAATGAAAGATTTTGAAAAGTGTGATATGAATGCTGTTCAGATGTCAACTTCTCTACAAGTTCGAGCGTCCTCAATACGTTGAATACTGCAAGAATTCGAATCCGGCTGGAATGGATGACCAGGTTAATCCAATTTCTCGCTTTCTTCTTTAATTTTCTTATAGTTTATCCTACCTTTGATATTCATTATATTTCGTTGTACTCGTTGTCTGTTTTGAAATTCGATTGCTCGGAAAGGAACTGAAGCTGATTTTTGGGTGCGTGCTATTTAAAAGACTTTAATGTAGCCGTAATATTTGTTTAAAAAATATATGACGCGATTTGCGAAAGAATCAAAAAGGCCGCGGACATAGCCAAAATCGACCATCTTGGATTTTGCTCAAAAGTTCCTTATGTATGCTTTCTGATACGAGGAATCGATTGGAGATGGTCTGGAAGTCGGGAAATGCATTATTCGTTTGCTATGACGGCTTGTATTATTGGGCTCGCCGCGCTGGGAGGCGAGTTGGACGCACGTTTGAGGCCACTGCGCCGCACCTTGTTGAGATATAGAAACGAAAATTTACAGCATAACAGCAAAGATATTGCTCTAAACAACTAAAGAAATAAAAGGTGAAAATTTCCAAATTTAAGTGTTTTATAGACATTAATGTTTGTGGGAGCATAGTGGCCGCAATACTCATTTTACCAGAACCGCACTTACACGGTTGAATAGAGCATGAAAATAGCTTTCGAATAAACTATTGGATTTTAAAAACTTAGGAACTCTTTGATGTTTCCTGATCGATTATCCCGATGTGACTGCACAAATCAGAACGCCCCGCGGATTAAAAAAGGCGCCTCAAATTTTTTCGCGCGTCCAAACATACACAAGAAGAAAGAGTGTGAAATTTGCTCTAAATTGACAACTTTCAACAGAATTCCAAGTCTACGTTATTTTGTTACAAGTTAAAAGACAAGGGCATCTGCTTATAACAATTCTTCAAGGAAAGGCGCTAAAAAAATAATTGGAATATTCTAATTCGAATAAACTAAAAAAAATTAATTTTTGGGCGCAATGTGTTGCACTACCGGCCCTAATTATATGACTTATAACAAAATATCGAAGACTCGAAATTTTATTGAATGGGGGTTCACTCTGTAGAAAATTTCACGCTCTTTCTTTTGGTGTACGTTTGGACGCAGGGAAATGATTTCTATGTGGTGATTTGTACAGGCACATCGAGATAATCGATCAGGAAACATCAAAGAGCTCCTAAGTTTTCACAATCCAATATTTAATTCGAAAGCTATTTTCATGCTCTATTCAACTGTGTAGGTGCGGATCTGGTAAAATGAGTATTGCGTTCGCTATGCTCCCTCCAACATTAAAATCTATAAAACACTTAAATTTGGAAATTTTCACTTTTTTCTTTTTTGATTGTTTAGAACAATATCTTGGCTATTATGGTGTAAATTTTCGTTTCTATATCGCAATAGAGCGCGGCGCAGTGACCTCAAACGTGCATCCAGCTCGCCTCCCTGCGCTGCGAGAACCATAATTCAAGCCGTCATAGCAAACGAACAAGACATTTTCCGACTTCCAGACCATTTCCAATCGATTCCCCGTATCAGAAAGTACCTATAAGGAACTTTTGCACAAAATCCAAGCTGGTCGATTTTGGCTATGTCCGCGGCCGCATTGATTCATTTTGATTCTCTCGCAAATCGCGTCATATAATTATTAAAGAAAATACATTGAGTACTTCTGCTGGTTTGGCAATATAAATCAAATCTCAGGAAAAGTAATATTGTTTATAGCAGCGATGCCGCCCTGCGAACAACGAGACGCTGGAGTTGCCAGAGGAAGACCTGACGGTGGTGCCCTCTTCGGTGTATGGACTGCCGCATCTGGCTCGTCTCTTCGCATCGGCCCCCTTCTCTGCCAGACTATCTGGAGCGAGCGGAATATCTCCAGCATCATCCAGTCAGACCCCTTTTTATCATTCTTCTCTTTCTATTTGAGTCTTTATAAAAAATTGGATGAATAAATTTGACACTTAATTTACGATTAGCGTTTTGATATTTAAGATACATACTTTGTCAACATTATTCAACTGCTTTTTTTTGCAAGCGACTAAAGTATGCGTGCTAAACGTCTCTGAAATTTCCCTTTGTTAATTCTCCCCTCTCCAGGCATCTGCAGGACTTCGTTCTGTGGCTGTCCATCAACAGCGAGAGGTTCTTCGACCTGAACATCGACTACGACGTGGCCTCTCCCTCCTACGTCAAGATGTCATTCCACAATCTGTAGGCGGAGAAGTGCGGTTCAATCAATTAATTATACTTGTATTGCTTATACGATGTCATCATTCATTGTGTTCTACTGCAATTTGTGCGCGCTTCCTTCTGTATTGACTGCTACTTTTGCGCACGTTCAGCTGTTCCCCTGATGAAGATTCCGATTAGCATTTGTTTTCTCTATTTAAATGCATTTAGAATTTTACAATGTCTCCTCGGCTACTTCAAGTAGTACTTCATATACTTTTTTGAATCAATGAAATCTGCTGTTTGGTCCCATCTCTTTCCTCTCATTTTTACTAGCCCAGCTCTTCTTACCGATAGAATGCAAGACTGGCCTTGTTTCGAACGCATAGTTTCACTTTGTTATACTAATTATCTAACTCCTAACCCCTGGAGGGTTTAGTTTCAATCTTTCACGAACTCACCGCAATGTTGTTTTTTATTGCATTAATTCTTTTGTGCCGGGACAAGGTGAATTCTTCTTAACATTTCAAAAGGAATGGAATAAGACAAGTAGGAGTTTTTCCAGTTCTATCAATGCCGCAGTCATCAAGCAATAGCATTGATTGATAGTGGTTTCTTGTCGTAGATCAATTTGATAGCAGTAGGAAGGACACGGAGCCAGACTGGGTAACAAATCACAAGTAACAGGTGCTGAAGATGAAAAGCGGCAAAGCGCGATTTTACAATCTCTCGTGCATGCGAAGACACCTTAATTTTCAACTTCTCTCTCTCTCTCTTTTTCTCTCTCTCCCCTTTCTCTCTCTCTCTCTCTTCTCTCAATCTCTGTCTCCTCCCACAACTCTCTCTCTCTTCCCTTTCTCTGAAACCCAATCCCTTTCTCTCTCTCTCTCTCTCTCTCTCTCTCTCTCTCTCTTTCTCTCGCTTTCTCCTTTCTCTTTCCCTCTTCATTCTGTGACTTTCTGTATTTGTACTAGATCTTTCCAGCCGTTGATCCCAGTCTGATCCGCCACAATCTATGTTGGCACATGGTGTTCTCACTCAGCCTGTCCATCGTGGAAGTAAAAAATGGAGAGTAAAAAGAGGGGAAGATAAAGAGGTCTAGAAAGAGAGCAAGAGAAAAAGAAAGCGAGAGAAAGAAAGCGAGAGAAAAAGAGCGAGAGAAAAAGAGCGAGAGAAATATAGCGAGAGAAAGAAAGCGAGAGAAAAAGAGCGAGAGAAAGAAAGCGAGAGAAAGAAAGCGAGAAAAAATGACCCAGGGAAAGAAAGCGAGAAAGATAGAGAGTATTCGCAAGGAGTCAACTCAAGTTGATAGGATTTCATTCATGAGTCATTCATCGAATGATTTGCCAACGATAAACAACAACAAAAATATCGTTACGTTGAGACGCTGATGACACCTTAATTCACTAAACTAACTAAGGAAAATTATGAAACGAACAACAGAACGTAATCTGCAGAAAACATAGATATTGCGGAGAGGGTAAAAGTGAGAGAGAGAGAGAGAGAGTCAGATAAAAAGAGAGTCCGAAACACACAGAAAACGATGTGACACGGGATGTCACAATTTGATGTCACAATAATGTACCGATTTTACTTCGGTACATATGTGTTCCACCCCATGTCACAATTTATGTTCCAAAAAATTGTGACCTCCAGTGAAACAGAAATGTGACGCGCCATGTCACAATTTTCGAGCGGTGGAGGGCAGCGTATCCCAGCAAAAATGTGACATTGCATGTCACAATTAGGCGGCAGCACATAAATTGTGACATGCTCCCACCGTTAGCTCCGCCCCTTTTGCTCTCCCTCCCCCTTCATCCATTCTTCGAATTAGTGATTCATTTACTATTATGCATGCCACTGGCATTTAATAACAAGAAGAATTATTCATTAAGTTAGTGAGACCTTCAAAAGATTACAGTAACAACTCAACACATTCACAAGGAAACAGTAACAACTAACACACTTACAAGATAACCGCGCCGAGTTAAATGAATTTGGGCTACTTAATCATGATAAAATTGAGTTACTGGTCATAAAACGACAAGAATTAATACATTCTGTAAAGACTGTTTTTCTTAGAAGGATATGTCTATGTTACCAGTTACTTTCTGAATGAATCTTGGAAATAAAAATTCGATAGTTCTAAAATGAAAGAAACGTATAGCATGAAAGCAAGTTAAAAAATGAAACAATCTTTTACTAAGATGAAAGAATGTTCTCAAGTGAAATAAACTCAAGTAAAAGAAAATTTTCAGATGTAAGAGTCAACAAAAAAATGTGATCTAATGAGATCAGACTGGCCTCTATTCGGCCATAATGGCCTCCAACTTGCGGTAGATGAGCCCTGCATCTCTTGACATGGGCTCCGGAATGCCGAGCAGATTCGCAAGAAGGGACAGCTCTTGTTTCACTTCGTGTGGGTACTCGAGGTCGAACAACCAGAAGCAAGCGAGGTAGGAGAGAAGCGCATGGGCAAGGTCTCCAGAAACCTGCAGCATGCGTATTATAAAGCAGGTAAAAAATAAATAAAAAAGCTATGAGTATAAGAATTTTTTTTAATTTGTTAAAATTAAATTTTTTTAATTTGTTAAAATTACATTTCAACTTTTTTTTTAAACAAAACATGACTGACGGTTACATCGACTCCCTCAAGAGCGATGATGAACTTGGCAGAGACATCACCGTATGCGACTATCACCGGCTGCCGGATGCCCTCATTCTTGAGTTGATCAAGAGCCGACGACGCAGAATGATGTGCCTAAGCAGCATAGTTTACACTCCTCTCGCTGTATCGTCTCTCTTTCTCGCTCCTTTTCACTCACAAGATAAGAAAAAGGCAACAGGAAACTAATGTCACTTAACTTATAAGCAATAGGTAGATATTGATTGGGAATTTGAATTGTAATAAATAACGGACCAGGAAGCGATTGTAGACGAACTTGACACGAGATGGCTTCTTCTTTTTGTCTGTATGCTCGAACAGTGCCAGCATGTTGAGTAAGAACTCGAATGTAGCGAAATCTGAGGCATACAATTATTCTCTTTTTAACAGTTCGATGAATAGTTTGGAAATACAATTGAACCTGGGTTACAAAGATAAATACTTAGTACACATGGATGCATTTTTTTCGATAACTCAAAACTTTATAAGGTTGAGAATACCGAACCATTTGTTCCAGGCGGGAAGGCGTTCGCTTCAACAAGAGATCTTCTCTTCGCTTCGGATATTACGCGCAGGGCACGCTGAGACATTGCCGGCGCAATCTTCTCTTGCAATCTCCGTGGAAAGTCTCCCGCGGAAGCGCACTTTGACGCGATGAAGTCATCGACAATCTGCAAGCAAATTCAAAAGTATATTTGTCTAATGTGAATTCCAAAAATTTTGTTCTAAACTCAAGCCATAGAGCAAGAAATAACTCATGTAAGTATAGACAAATTATTTAAATGTAAAACAAAATCCGACAAATAAAAAATCACATACGTAACGGGACTGCGCGTAGAAGGAGTAACGTGTCATTGTTGCTCGCGGAGGATTGTTCTGGCAAAAGCGTATACGACAGTTTCTAAAAAAAATTATATATCGCCATTTGTGAGAGAGCTGCTACTAGTAGTAGAATTTTACATTTTAATCTAAAGACTCTCTTATATATGACAAAATGAAATATCTGTATAACTTTAAAGACTCGAGAGACAAAAACCTCTTCTGCTTAAGGAGTTCGAGGTGCTCGACAGAGCCGTGTATCAAGTTGTTAATTCGCTTAAACAAAAGGTTTTGTAATGCCTTTAATTTTCAAAATATAACAGTATCTTGTAGAGCTTTAACTGACATTTAAATGATCGTCAGTTTCTCTCTCCTCCTCGTTATCCGAAGAAGCAAGCCACTCTCGGCTGCCTGCTTTCTTCTTGTACTCTCTGATGGGCTGTGATAGCAAGCTTCTTTTTCCAAGAAGAGATCTGACCCGCCTAACGCGGCATTCGACAAGTCCCTTGTGGCTGTCGATGAAGGCATCCTGAAATGCTTTCTGTAGTTACATCAGAGAAAATTCAGGTAACTAGCAATGCGTTATCGAGTCTTTCAAATTTCATAATGATCTTCATTCAGTTAAAAACTGTTGTGTAGAAAAAAAGGTTGCTAACTATAGAACAGTTGGGGTATCCTGCGAATAGATGCGTAACGAAGCTCCGCGTCTCTTTCGGGGATGGTTTTTCTCTGCTAAAAAAGTGCGGTAAAATATCAGTTGTTCAAGAGTTGAAAACTAGCGTGTCAGCGTATGTCAGCAGAAAGTCGGCGATCCTTCTCGTAAGCAGGCAGCGGCCAACCCTGTCGTCCGAAATGTCATACGACGGGTCATCTTGTAGCCTCTTGAGGAATGGAGCTCCTTGCTTGCCAACCAATAACTTCTCAAAGCTGCATTTCAAAAGGCGCTGGTTCAGACGATGGTAGAAGGGGTCTTAAACGCATACGTTTACTTGTTTAAAAGGAAAATTAATTAGAAATCTGCTTGCGCCGAGTTTTGCTTGCATACTAAAGGATACAACAGACAAAAGTGCAGTTTACTAAACAGAAATTTAAAGGCCTGCCTGTGTACATCGTCCGATCTGGAACTGCCGAGGGAGTTCTGACCAACGGTGACTCCGAGCGAACTTGAGGTGTCGAGGGATGAGAAATCGCTAAGTAAATTAAATGAATTACTAGCTGCGCTTACAATCTGAGTATGATTTACCTCCAAGCTCTTCAAGATCGCGATCTTTGTCGACTTCTCTCTCACAAGGGTTAGCATCTTCAACATCAACTGAAAATTCATGAATCTAAGATATGAGCATTCATTTTAGTATAACCTTGCTCCGCTCGAGTATCATCAGGAAAAACTGCGTTTTTCTCCCACGAGAGCGCAGTCGGATTGGTTGGCGAAAGGGACTCATTTTTTGCCAGGAATGTGGAAGAAATCGAGAGGGATAGCTCCTGGCTGTTCATCGTAGTCGAAGTTGCCGGACTCTGAGAAGTGATCCACGTAAAAATATACTCATTTAGAGAGATAGGCAATCGGTAAACCTCGAGTAAGCTTCCTGTTGCTATGTAATGTGCGTGTGGCGCCGCAACAACTTGAGAGGGGTGAACGTCTATCATACGCTGAGGAGTGTTGAGCTGCAGCCTGACATTTGTCAGAGGGGAGCCAGTCCGTGTACTCACATATTGCTTGACTTGTGCAATGGTCTCGAAGTAGCAGTCCTCTTCGCCCAAACACTCGGGCTCAGGAGCACCCGCTTCCAACAGAATGGTTAGACGCATTGGGTCTAACGCTAAAGATCACACTAACTAGGAAATAAATCATGCAAATGATCACATATTCGTGAGCCGTCGTAAATAACGGGATAAATTGAAATATTGATCTTCAGATCAAAGTATTTGTTTATTGCTAAGAGAAAATAACGAAAATATTCTAGCAGTGGCAGAGGGCGTGTCTTGGCATGAAAGCGGTCTCATTTCCCTCGGGGTAGCCGTCAAGAGGCAGTGGATCAAAAAGTTCCTTGAAAAAGACAGTTGTGATCGCTCCAGATGCGGTGAAGAAGCAACATTGTCTGCTGTCATCAAATCGAGCGGGATGTCCGATCTTTGCAACGATCTTCCATGTTTGTTCCGTGAATGCGAAGCAATCGATCTGGGCAGGAACAAAGCTGCTACTCTTGTTCAGCAAAACGATGTCTCCCGACTTGTAGAGTGTCCCGTGATGCTGGAGTAGGAGAGTGCACTTCACCCGTCGTTCCTTCAGAACTGCCCGTGCGAGCGCTGACACTTGATGTTGCTCGATTCCTTTTCCGGGAACGAATTCCACCTCCTTCTGAAGACGTAGTGCCCAAAGAGTGCGCTGGATGTGAGTTGCGAACGTGCACGGCAGACACGTGAAGTTCCTTGTAATGTAGGACCGTCGCTTGACGTACGCATTCAGTTGCTCGAATTGCAGAGTACTCAGTTGTCCAACTGGCCCTAGAGAACGAATCGCAGCTGCATAGTGCAGCAACGCGTGCGTCTTGTAGATGGGCCTGGACGAATGGGCTGCAGCTGCGCGAGAGGGCGGAATGTCCAGAGGGACAACTCGCCAAGCAAGAGACACGTATTCCTCGGCCGTAGAACGTACCAAATCAATGTCGCCAGATGTCAACTCGAATGAGCAGAGAAGGCGACTCAACTCGGAAAAGCGCTGGAACAGAAGCCGGATCTCAGGTTCCGCAACCATTACGTCCAACGGGAAGAGAAATGGGACGAGCCGAATGAGAAATGCTGTGTCGGCTGCCTTTTGCCCGGACACAGGGTCACCTTGCGAAACATCGGCCGGGATTGGGTTGATTGTGCAGCTGCTGTCGACTCGCCCAGTAGCAAAGGCACATAACTTATCGTTGATATCCTTGAGCGGAAGTCCATTCCGAATGATGGCCCGAATGACCACTCCTAGAAGACGGCAGCTCTCGCCCTCGTACAAGTCGTGGGCGATATCACAGTAGGCATCCTCCGACACGTGGTATCCCGTAATGCCGTTGAGTGGCGAATCCCCCATCACGCCAAAAGCAGGAGGGCCGTTCGCTTGATACCTTAAGTTATCGCTTAAATTCATCCTATCTCCGATCAACGACAAAGGAACCGACCACGCCAAAGTCCGTAATTGGCAGTCCTTCTCTAGGTGAACGGCTCCAAAGTCGCGGTAGTTGGTCAAGCAGTGACGGCAAGGGAAACCTCCGGAAAAGCACGTCTGCATCTGGCGGACTTGGTTTAGTGCCAGGTTATCACCAAGAACCGAGTGCAGCCAAGGGTAGACGACAACGCTTCGCCCTCTCCACGACACCATGATTCCGTTTTCGTAGAGTACGTTCAACTCTACCTAAGAAGTTAAACTAATTGTTGATCTTTATTTACAACTTTTACGCTTTTTTAAAAATTTTACTTCAAATATATTACGGCACCTTGAAGCTTTCTAGAAGAGGCTTGTAGCCATAAGCCTTGTGATCAGACCCGTACGATGTCGCGTAGAGAAACCTAAAGCATTTACTTGAAGAACTGCTTTTTTTATTTTAGCATTTTGACACTTACTTCCATTTATGTAGACACGAAGCATGCCGTCTCAGTCCGGAAAAAGTGAAGAACATCATGGTTTGAGAGTGGATAGACGACGCCTTTCGTAGACCACTTCCAGGGCAAACGTCATCGAGGTATACCACAATCGGAAGTAGTGGTTTCTTCGTTCTGGAGGTAGCGTCACGAAACCGTTGCCCGTCCAGTGGAGACAGGAAATTCCCCCTTCCGAATGGCTCCATTTCTAACACCTGAAAAGCATACAGATTCTATATACTTCAATGTAACACAAAATAGCGATAAACCTGTTGAAATTCCACGTTCCGAAAGGCCGCTTCTATCGAATCCTTCAGTGGGACAATGTAGAACTTGCACGGTCGATCGACACGACTCTGCTTCCCATCCAAGTCGCGTACGGGGACAGTCATCGTCCCCATTTGTCGAGGCAAAGGTTCAATGTAGTCCTGTTCTTGTCGAAGCGCAGCCTTCCTTCTGTATGATGTAGCAACGGTGTTCAGTGTCGCCATAAACTGATCGAAATGGGAGTCGTTCATGGCTCGAACGTTCTTAGCGATACGGCGAATCAGATCCACCATTTTATCCGTTTCCGACTCTGTTATTCCAATTCGGCTTGTGGAGGTGAGGATCTCGGCTCTAATCGTTTCGCAGAAGTTGGTCGAATCATCAGCTTCGAGCGCTTCCGAGTCGTCATTCTCATCGTCCTCCTCCTCCAGCTCAGTTGCAGATATGTCGCCGTCCAACTCCTCAACATCCTCTTGAAGAGACGAGGCATCCATGTTGCCATTGTCAGCAACATCCACATCCATTGCACCATCGCTATCGCTGCTGTCGGAATAAAGACCCCTCATCAGAGCAGGATCTGAAGAGAAGACTTGCGATGTTCAATAGTGAGGTACTGTTATTACTTGTTTAAATTACTACTCACGTTGTTGGCTCAAGTGAACCCGCCATGCTTGAAATCGTCCGAACTCAGATGAGCAAAAGCGGCAGTGATATTGATTTTCTCCAAGGTGTGACTGTTGACAATGCCGTTTTAAGTGGGCCAATGTAGGAAGCTCCTCCTCGCAGACGTCCGCTGGACAACGCATCGTTAAGATTCTAAACTGTAATTTGTTGTTTTCCTTTTTCATTAGATATTAACATTCAATGTTATCTTTCTATGTGCTCTTTCTTTCTATAGTTCTTGCAGCCTTGTATTCCTTTTTTCGTCTAAAACTTTCTTCCATAACTATATTGTTTTCTCTTAATAATGAATTTTTTTTCTGTATGAATATTCTTAAGCATATAACATGCTTAACAAATATTGGATATTGTAACGTAATTAAAAACCAACTTTGTAACAGAAAAATACAAATCACACGTTTGCATTTGTGCAATTCGTTAATTCTCAATTCGTTGTAACCAGTGGGTTGTGTTACAGTAGTTCATAGTAAACAAAAGAGTTGCCCAGAAAAAAATACTTTGTAAAAACTTTCAAATAACACTCTTACAATGGAGCGATTCGCTTATTTTCAATCAGTTGTAACTACTGGTTGGGTTACGGTAGTTTATAGTAAACATAAAGGTGCCCAGAAAAATCCACTCAAAAAACTTACTCTTTTGAATAGGAACGCAATCGCTTATTCTCAATTACTTCAAGGAATTTACTTGCACAGACACATACAGAACAGATTGGGATACGGTACCTTTAAGAAATTAAACTTGTCCAGAAATTTATCACTTTCCATTTAAAATAAATCATTGGTACGGATTCGCGAATTAATTCGCTCAAATTTCGTAAGGTTACGGTTCTGGGCAACTCTCCTGAAAATCAAGAACAGTTTCCCAGAAATGGGAGAAAATAAATACCTTTGAATATAATTTAAAAGTCAAAAGATATAAGCTTACATTCTCTAAACTTAGCGTAACTTCGCTAATCAATAGCAACTACAGCTTCGATAATTGTAATTGTAAGTCACATAAAGCACTTACAAAAGCATCTCAAGGTTTCAAGTAACTTTTCACTTGCACCAACAGTATTCCAATACTCGATAAGTTTAAGGACGAGAGTACGGTATGTTAAATATTTAAAAAAAATAAGTTAAATCATATCCCACCTTGCTGCAAATGTCGCACCGGAACGGCTTCCGATCAGTGTGGTTGACGGCGTGTTGTTGGAGACCTGGAAAAAACTTACATTTGGAAATATTTCAGTTCAGAATATACAATGGTAATCCTGTATAAAATGTTGAGCAAAAAAGAAGCATTAATTATTCGTCGTACCAAAATTTATTTTCTTTTTTTAAAATATACACATCGAGTTGGGTTACGGTACTTCTTAGAAAAGAAAAGAAAGAAACAAGAAAAGAACAGTTTCGCTTATTTTAAATAAGTTATACAGAGCTGGTTTGATTACGGTTTTTTTTCTGGAAAACAAAAGAAACTTGCCCAGAAATTGAATTAACTACATAACCGATAGGGTATAAAAAGGTATTGTCGATTTCACAGAATAATTCCTAATTTTGGGCATCATCCTGAGGGACAGATGGGCAGAAACAGCTAACAAACCTTGCTAATATTTAGGATCATCGACAGTGGCTTCTATTCCCTGATAATAACAACTACAAATTTCTAACCACGTTACCCTAGAATTGAAGACTAGACAATGTATATAAACATAACGAACCTTCGCAAGTCTGCGGCAGCTTCAGATGGCAGAAGCGCGGTCTGCGCGGAGATGCGATGTCTTCCAGCTCCGGTAGGAAGTCAGGGGAAGAGTGCGTACCGATTTTCTAAACAACGCATTATTTATATTTAAAATCTTTTGAATTGTATTATCCTGCTTTCAAAGTTAAGAAAAATAATAAACGTGGAATAGGTAATAACAAATGAACAAGGAAAAAAAATGTTCGGAACAAACTTTTCAATGTGTGGGAAAATGAGTTTTTTGTACTCTTAAAGAACAATAAACGAACGAAACTTATTTAAAAGTCAAAGTTGTTAGACGAGTCTGAAAAGTTATCGTACCTGGACAAAAATGCAGCAGCTTAAGCGTTGAAGCTGCGCGGTGCGCGGTTGTTGGGTGGATTGGGCAAGAGAAATACTGAAAATATAAAATTGCTGAAATAAGTATACGAATTTCAACATGAAATATAAACGATAGTTAATGTACCAATAAAGAGAAAACACATTAAATATTTAAATTCGTTGGGAAGAATGGCAGCATCAATTAACAGATGTATCAACTTATGAAGAAAAGAATTAAAAGCAAACCACGCTCGGATGTCGAAAGAATTTGATCTTGCTGCGCGCGCCGACACGCTGTCTAGTTCCAGCAATCGCAGACAAGAAGGGCTAGCCTGATAATAAAAGAACAACGTTGCATATTCAGCATATTTAATAATGTTAATTTTATCACTCATTCGTGAGAAAAGAAGACAAAAGTGCTAACAATAAGGGAATAAAAACTGCAATAGAAACTTGCAAGAATAACCATTAACAAATCAGCTTTTTCATATCAATAGCGGGATGAATGAGTTAAACTTTTCAATTACTTACTATTAGAAGTTGAGTCTCCAGTTGTTGATCGAGAGCACAAAGAGCAGCTTGGCTAACTACGCGGCCCGGGGACTCTCGCTTTCTAACTGAAACAAAAGAGCAGAATCGCTACGCTTACACGTTATAAATGTCATATCAAAAAGCGATTCAATATTACAAACATGAAATAAAAAAAGGATAAGTTTTAAGTGTTTGTTAACCCGAGATTTTCTTCCGAAAATTAAACGTTCCGTTCAAATGATGATTCCGAATATTTTTTTAAACATGGTCGAAAGTGGTACAATGTCACATTTTCTGTTCTCGCATCGCCTCGTCCCTCCTTGCCACCAAAATGTGACATCCGTTGTCACAATTCTCTTCGGCGGCCGCTTGCGTGTCACATTTTTGGTCACAATTTTGGATGGAACATTAATTGTGCGTCACATTTTTTTCTGTGTGAAGAGAGAGAGAGAGAATGAAATAGGAAAGATTGAATGGGATATTTCTTCAGAAATCTAATTTGATCTGCGAACCACTGAAGTAAATACTGTCCACAGAGTACAGTTCTCTAACATAATTGAGTTGAAGTTATGAGTAAAACAAGAAATTATTAGAGTGAGGAGACAAGTGTGGCGAGGGGACGTACAGAGTAACGGATTGAAGAAGCAGAATGAAAGAGAACCGAGGTAGAGAGAGACAGATAGACATGGAGAGTTAGACAAAGAGAGAGAGAGAGAGTCAAAGAGAGAGAGAGAGAGAGAGAGAGAGAGAGAGAGAGAGAGAGAAATGGACATGTCCTAGTCTGTCCTATTTTACCATCTAATTGGCCATAGAACGGCGACGGATTTGGAGAGGATGAGATTGTGAACATAATCGCACATTTACGAGAGAGAGAGAGAGAGAGAGAGAGAGAGAGAGTGAGAGAGAGAAAGATAGAGAAAGAGTGAGAAAGAGATAGAAAGATAGAGATAGAGTGAGAGAGAGAAAGATAGAGATAGAGTGAGAGAGAGAAAGAGAGAGAGAGAGAGAGAGAGAGAGAGAGAGAGAGATAGAGAGAAAGATAGAGATAGAGTGAGAGAGAGCGAGAGAGAGAAAGATAGAGATAGAGTGAGAGAGAGAAAGATAGAGATAGAGAGAGAGAGAGAGAGTGAGAGTGAAAGAACCGACGACTTCAAGTACTATGCAACTGGTATAAAAGATGAGATCATTGGCAGTCCATAATTCATCCCCACATCCCTTGCTTTTATTGGACTTCGCGTTCCCTCAATATTAAACCGAATTTTCGAGAACTAAATTGTAAATTATTTATTAATTCGCCTAGAAAGCATACGTTTAATGACTGGGTTGTGAAGGAAAATTGACAACTAATTTATGGGAGAATTATTAAGATAATTTTTTAAAGTATGCAATTCATCGTCGTCCTCGCCGTGTGCTTTGCCGCCGCCATCACCGCGCCTGTTGAGATGGGCATTCAGGTATTCTCTCTCTCTCTCTCTCTCTCTCTCTCTCTCTCTCTCTTGCTGTCTCTCGGTCTCTCTCTCTCAGTCTCTCTCTATTTCTCTCTCAACCACTCTATCTCTTGCTCTCACCCTCTCTCCTACCCTTTCTCTCTCTCTCTCTCTCTCTCTCTCTCTCTCTCTCCTTCTCTCCCGGTCTTTCTCTCTTTTTTTCTCCAGCTGTCTCGATTTCACTTACTGGTTTCTTTTTAAACTCTTTATGCATCCTACATATATTTAAAAAAAATTATACAACTTATTGTTAGTAGTAAAAGGATGCAGATACATTAATTTATCTTCCAAAAGTTGACAACTGAGACGACTTATGGTTAGATGGAAGAGATTTGTACTAATCCTGGCAGATCGAAGGAAAGGCCAACGCCCAGCTTGGCGGGCCGCTGAAGGCTGCCCTCGCTGCGGGCATCTCGGCCGACTTCCTCAAGCAGGTAAAGGACATCTTCAACGACGAGAACACCAGCTGCGCCCAGAAGAAGCAGACCATCGAGGCACTCATCCAGAAGCAGCCCGCTGACGAGCAGGTCAGGGAACGGGTAGCAACCCATGGGATTGGGTTAGGTGGGGGTTGGGAGAGACCAATCGGCCAAAATACATAATTTAAAATTGGCGACGAAAAATCGATAATCGAATTTTTCGATTGTCGATGAATAGAAATATAAAAAAAGATTGCCCGGTTGCAGGTGAAGATCAGGGAATTCGAGAAGAAAATTGAGGGCATGAAAGCAGCCATGGAAGCAGAGGTTGGTTTCTGCAAAGAACTTTATGTACAACAAATACAATTGTTTCATTGCTGGCTTACATTCATTCATTAAACAGGTTTGATAGCAATTAAAAACAGAAATTTAAAAAAGGATATTTTTAGTGTAAAGCACATCCATGAAATTTACAAACCGAATTTAAAAAAAAATTAGTTATATTTTTGGTGAAATAATTAGCTTGACTGATGACCATAATACTTTCGCGCACTTCAGATGAAGTCTGAGATCGCCAAGCTTTCTTCAAGCGCTCAGGGGACGGCTAATGACATTCTCGCCATCATGACCAATGAGAACAACACCCCCGCACAAATCAGGGAGCAGGTCTCTTATTATCTCTCTCTCTCTCTCTCATGTATCTCTCTAATTATTTCTCTCACTCTGTTTCTCTTTCTATCTATCTCTCTCTCTCTCTTTCTTTCTTATCCTCTCCCTGTATCTCTCTCCCCCCTCTCACTGTCTCCTGTGCTGTCTCTCGGTATCTGCCTTTCTGTCCTTCTATGTCTCTCTCTCTCCCTCTCTCTCTCTCTCTCTCTCTCTCTCTCTCTCTCTTTCTCTCTCTCTGGCAACTAGTTAAGGGTTTTAATTTTCAAATGAAAAGCATCAATTTTCAAAATTATTTAGGTGAAAGCGAAACTCGCGAGCGCGCCGTTGGAGGCGCAGAACGAGCTGAAGGCCGTCCGTGAGAACATGCACAAGAATCTGGCCAAGTTGGCCGTCGAAGCTGAAGCCGAGGGCTCCGCAGGCGCAGAGACTGCCTGAGGCAATCACTCATCCATCTACTCTTTCCTCTCTTTGGTCGTGAACATACATGCTCTTGGCTGCATCCATCTCGTCATCTCCATTGTCTGCAGCGATAAATATCTAAAGCACATTGAACTGCACAAAACAAATCAGCACCCAACACAGAGCATCTTCCGCGAATCGTGCAGTGTTTTCAAATTGTTTTCACACTCTTTTCAGATTGCTCTATAAGCAAGAGAGAGAGAGAGGGAAAGAAAGAATAAGAAAAGACACACTCAATAACTCTTGTTCTTTCTCTCTCTTTCTCTCTCTCTCCCTGTCTCTCTCCGCTTCTCTCGTTCAGTCTCTGTCTAACTTCGAGAGATCGTTCTTTTCATTGCTTGGAAAATCATTATTTAAAGGGACTCAATGAGTGCTCATCGAGGGCCTGCCTCTCGATGGAAATTACTACATCTTTCTATATCCAATAAGAGGAAAAAGAACTACATATCCCCGTATATCAATTCAACAGTATCCATTCTTCCCGTACCGCACGGACAAAGCCTATTTCAGCGAGTAGTATGTATATATTTTTGGGAAATACTGTGTGTTGCGCAAAGATATATCGTACTCGCAGAAAGCAAGTCAAGGACATCTTCCACGACGAGAACACCCGCGGCTACTCTTTCCATGTCCTCCGAGCAACTTCCTTCCTTCTCTCGAACACTCTCTATGCCATACCTGTTGGTCACATTCGAAACAAATAGAGCAGAGTTCGCACTCCCAGTCCACTGATCGGCATATGCGAGGAAGACCTCCGCAACTAGCATGGCCTGTTCAGTCACTTTCATCGACATGCTAATGCACATGTGTTCGATTAGAAATTAATATATATTAATATATACTCTTAGTCGGCAACTGCAGACAAACTAACGAGATGCGGAGCAATTTTTGCATCTCAAGAGCTTCTCATGACTGGGCTTAGTTCTCCGAGGGCCACACACCGAGCAAACCAGGGTCCATATCCACTTCATATATCAGTCGGAACTCTCTCGCACTATGAAGAAGAAAGAGCAATACGAACCCTCGGGGAAGCCTCACCGGCAGACACTCTCTGCCGCTGTAGTAAAGTGTCTCTTTTCTGATGCTAAACCTGAGGTTACTGACTTGAGGTTAAGAAGGTTAACCTCAAGTTTAGCCTCATGTTGACCACATTTCGCTCCTTGCTTACACTCTTATGTTAGACCAAGCATTAGCGGCACTTCTCTAGACGAGTGGGCGCACTCCCCCAGTTCCTACGAGACTTCTCAAACGACCCTTAACACTTTCTCCCTGGCCCTCTCGCTTCCTTGCAGACCTCTCTGCCCTTCTGCACTTTTCAGTATTCCTCTAAATATGACTATCATAAATCCCTCCCCTGGAGAGCACCTATTTCCCAGAGCAATCTGAGTGTTAAGAGATTGTTATGTTGGAGATGTAAAGATAAGATGAAACTGGCAATATAACAGAAAGACTTACTCCTTGTCCGGCATCTGGCGGAGGAACTTCACACACATGTATATACATATTTCCTCGTATCGCCATGCCCCTATTAATCATCAGAATGCTAGACAATATAGATAAGATAACTTAACTTGGTCATAGAATAGTTTCTCAGTCACCATCTCACATCTTTTGGTAGGCAGTACGAGTGAAGCACTGACTCCCTGTGCCGAACAGTGAATGCATGAGCCCGTTCTTCATTCTTTTTCTTCCCCCAGGCGACAAAGGATGCAAATCAGAAGAGAGACAAGTTTATTCGGAAGAGTCATGTTTACAGATATTTAGTGAGAGACAGAGGAGAGGCATCCTTCGGCGACAGGGAAGGGCATAGACCCGAGGCATGGTGGTCGTTTGGGGGGGGGGGGTCGGAAGGAAGAAAAATCTCGGGAGGATATACAGAGAGGGAGAGAGAGAGAGAGAGAGAGAGAGGTCAGACAAAGGGAGAATAACGGGACCATATGTATGCGCATACATACAGAGTAAGAGAGCGAGAGATACATATGTATGTACGGATGATTTCGCAGCCATGGATGTAACTTTTCATCTACATGTGTAGATGAAAAGTGCCTACCCTTTCTATACTTCAAATCTTGGCACCGCCGTGCTGTGGATAACTACACTGTCGCGTTTTTCCCGTCGAACTACCGCGTTGTTGAAATAATCGTACTGTGCACTCGGTAGTTGTCCTTATTTAATACCTTTATTCAGCTAGAGATTGAAGAGAAGTGAGAGAGAAACACTGAGACTGCAACAGAGAGAGAGAGAGAGAGAGAGAGAGAGAGAGAAAGAGATAGAGAGAGGGGAATAAATAGGAAGATAAAAAAGAATATAAAAATAGAGAAAGCGAAATGAGAGAGAGATACCGAGAAAGTGAAAGGGAGAGTGAGAGAGAGAGAGAGTGAGAGATAGAGGAGGAAACGAAATAACAAGGGGTGAGAATAGGTGAATACGTAAAGATACTTTAATTTAGATATTTTATTTCATTTTGAAACAGATGAAAAAGAATTGAGAGGGAAACGATAGAGCGATAGAGAGAGGGAGAGCGATAGAGTGAGAGAGAAAGAGAAGGAGGGATAAATAACTGAAAGAACAATGTTTGTCATAGCCCTTCTAATTGGCGAAAGAACGACGACGGATTTCCACACAAGTTGAGATTATAAACTGCTCTAGCAGATTTATGCGGGACACAATGCGAATGGTATAAAAAGGTGAGAGTAGAGCAAATGAATCAGCCACATCGAAATTCATTTGCTCTTTTTCGCGTTGTATTGTTGATGATTTAGACATGATTATACTTCTTTTCATTACAAATCTCACTTATAGAAAGTTAACATCTTTTAAAATGTCTTTACATCTTTGCATATTATTTGTTGCTTCATGCTAATAAATTAAAATATTGAAAATGTTGAAATATATATCTTTCCTTTTGAAGGATGCAATACATTATCGTGCTCTCCGCGTGTGTTGTCGCAGCACTGGCTGCACCTCAGAAGATGGGCATTCAGGTGAATGCTACTTCTTTCTCTCTTTCTCTCCCTCCCTCACTGTCTCTCTCTCTCTCTCTATCTCCCCCTCTCTCCTCATTCGCTACCCAGTACCATCTTAGGTGGAGGGGCAAGCAGGAGCCAGGGGTGGCCTAATCGAGGCTGCCCTCTCAGCTGGCATCTCGCAGGACTTTATCGACAAGGCCATGCAGGTCTTCCGTGACCAGAACACGAGCATCGCGCAGAAGAAGCAGCAAATGGAAGCACTCGTTCAGCAACAGCCAGCGGAGCAGCAGGTTTGGGGAGGGTCACGGGCAAGGGTTAGGGCAAGGGTTTGGACATTCAAGGGTAATAGAGAGGTATAAAGGTTGTCGATCAACAAACTGTGCAGCTGTTTCAACCCGCTTTTTTTCTCGGTACACAAAAGGTTCGGATGTTTGATGCTCTTAATCGTTGCAGGCAGTAATCAAGGTGCTGTGCCAGAAGATGGAAGCGATGAAGGCAGGCATGGAAGCAGAGGTTGGCCAATCAATTTTCTCTCCCTCCCCTCTTAATACTTCTCTAACGACTTCTTCTGTTCTCTTCTCTAGATGAAGCAAGAGATCGCCAAGCTGCCCGTGGAGGAGCAGAAAACGGCTCAGGAGATTCTCGCCATCGTCTGCAACGAGAACCTCACGCCTATGCAAATGATGGAGCAGGTCTCGCTGCCAACATTCATATGCATTATTTGCATTTATACCAAAGTTAAATTTCTTTAAAAAAATATAACAAATGTGTTCAGGTGAAAGAGAAGTACGATTCAGCATCAGAGCAAGTCAAGGAAAAGCTGATGGCGCTTGGTGAGAAAATGAGGAATAGCATGCCAAAGTTTGGCGCAGAAGCCAAGGGCTCAGCAGCTGCCGCGACTGCCTGAGAAGAGATGTTCAACTTATTATTATCTTTTTTGTTGTGTTCAATATATTTTCTTTAATTACGTACATATTTCTTGAAAATTCCGCTTGTAATAAATATTTTTCTTTACTAAACACCGATTATATAAAAAGTACATGCATGTAGGTCAAATTACAGGGACAGAAAATGTTTAAACAAAGATTATCTTTCATACCCAAGGATAAAATGCCAGTGTTTCCGAGTAAACTTTGAATGCAGCCTCTCCTTTCCTTTTTGTCGTCTCCGTACTTGTTGCAGATGAAACGCCTTATTCTTTTTCGCAAAATTAGCTGTTGTCGGCCAGGAATAGGAATGCTGGTAGGATCTCGACGACAACCTAAGGACAATCAACCCGTCTCTCGCCACCTTTCAAGTTCGCAACCGAATTGCTTGGCAGCAACGGCGATGAACACATTTATGTATGTTCATGCCTCTGAAAGAGAATGAACACTATACCCGTCGGAAGCACAATAACGACCACAGATAAACCTTGACAGAAAGACGAGGCGCTCCCAGCCGTCTTTCCCCAATACACCCGTCAGCAATGCTAGAAACTGTTTGGCACATAGTAAGCACTAACTGGAAATTATAAGGATGCGTGCAAACGGCAGCTGTACAGTGGGTTTGGCCTCCTCTACACTGAAACAAAGGCAAGATGAAAGTGAAGGTTGGGAGTGGAATGACCGCTCCTGCACTGAACTCGCTCCAGAATACCCAGCCAAGTAATGAATGACTTGTTCGAGAATTCTATCCAAGAAAAGATTCCCCAACTCTCTCCGTCTATCTCTACCCCATTTTTTTTTTCTCTCTGTCTCTCATTTTCACTCGGTTGTCTCACTTTCTCTCTCTCTCTCTCTCTCTCTCTCTTTCTGAACAACATGCATTTCAAACTAGTGTATTCTGCATACGTCAACGAAACAGGAATGCGTAATGCTCATATCTGCAATCATTCGGAGCATACTGACATTATCCGAGCCGTTCTATTAAGCTTATCTTTGAAAGATAATGCTTGAAATGATCAAATCTGTATTCTGCGTATGGACTTAAGTAATGCAGTACACTTTTATTCTCAGTTCTTAAATGACTCAACGGGAGGGAGGGACGGCAGCGGCCGCTTTCACGGCTGCCTCTTGCATGTTGCCTTTCATCTCCTCCCCGAAATCCTTGAGAGCCTTCTGCGTCTCCTCCGATGCGGAACCGTAGAGCTGTTCGATCTGAACATTTTATTGCATTTGTATAATATCTATTTCACATATTTTCCCACCACCACGATTACGACATGGAAATTCATAGAAAAGAAAAAGAAGAGTGAACCTTGGTCTTGATGTCGGCAGGCGAGAGGCTCTCGTCATGGATACAGTCGAGAATCTTCTGAGCCACGTCCTTGGCATCGCCGCTTAGCGTCTCCACCTGCTTCTTGATCTGCAACAATCATTATTTATTTTTCATTCAGTCATTTCTGATTTTTTTTTTGATTTTTGATTACGAACAAATAAAGAGAATACCTTAAATTCGTTGAGAAATTTTCAGAAAAAAAGAATGTTTGCTTGATAACCTCATCCAGGATGCTCTTTTGCTGGCTCTCAAAGGTTTGCTCGAGCTCCTTGATCTTCGCCTGTAATTTTTTTTATTTCTTAATTTGTTGTTTTTCTACTTCGAAGAATGTCAAAAATACTGCAAACGGATAAATCTATCGCTTTATTTCCCTTTATCTATTTCTCTCTCTCTCTCTCCCTCTCTCTCTCACTCTCTTTCTCCCCCTCTCTCTCTCTCACTCTCTCTCTCTCTCCCCTATCTTTGAACACTAGTCCAGCCACGCTCCCTCACCTGTTGTTCTGCCGGCTGCTTGTCCACAAGTGCCTGGATGTCTGCCTTCTTCTGCTTGATGGTTGTGCTCGGGTCCACGAGAATTTTCTTGACCTCCTCGATGAATGCTGGGTCGACTCCGGCAGCGACCGCCGCGGCGAACGCCGCTTCTCCTGCATCCGGTCCGTCTTCGACCTAGGAGAGAGAGAGAGAGAGAGGAGGAGAGAGATAGATAGTGATGGAGAGAGGGAAATAGAGAGTGAGTGAGAGAAACAAGAAGGGATGAATCATAGTGTAGCATATGAACAATGCATTAATGACATGAGTCTATGTAAATTCGTGTTTTTATTTCTCCGACAACTTCCACTCCGAATTCTCTGACCTGAATGCCGTGTGGGGCTGCGAATGCAGCGGCGACCAAAGCAGCGAGAACAATGAAGAACTGCATCCTGGAGAAAGAAGAGCCAGAGAGAAAGAGACAGAGAGAAAGACAGTGAGCGAGATAGAGACGGCTAGAGAGAGAGTGAGTGAAAGAGAGAGAGAGAGAGAGAGAGAGAGAGAGAGAGAAAGAGAGAGAGAGAGAGAAAGACAGTACGCGAAAGGGAGAGAGAGAAAGAGAAACATGGAGATAAAATTTTCGTTTAAAATATTTTTAATATTATAATTAATATTTAAAGCCGAAACTCTTTCCAAGACAGTTGAAGATATGAAAATAAAGTTTGTTGGTTGAATCGTTTACCTATAGCCCTTTTATACTGATACTTTCAGTTCGGGATGAGCTGTACAATTGTGTCCAATTAGTAAACAGAGCAGACCGTATAACTTGAAACAACCTCTCTCTCTCTCTCTTTCTCTCTCTCCTTCTCTCGCCCTCCATCTTTTTCTCTTGCATACTCTCTCTCTCTCTCTCTCTCTTTATTTCTCTTTCTCCGAGGTATGATTCCTTTGCAGACTCTTTTAATCTATTCATTTTGTGCTTTCTACCTTCGTTCTATCGAACTCGTAAAGAGCTAAGCCAGATTTCGAACATCCATAGATGACTAACTAAAGAGCGAATCTCTCTCTCTCTCTCTCTCTCTCTCTCTTTCTCCCTCTCTCTCTCTCTCTCTCTCTCTCCCTCTCTCTCTCTTTCGCTGTCTCGGGTTCTCTCTTCTGCCACCGCGAGAAGTTGAGTAAAGCCATAATATCAATCCTCAACCTTGAGAAATTAACCTAACGACCCACAACAACCATAATATACATAGAAGAAGCAAGATTAAGAAAAGAAAATGAAGCGAAATAAAATTATCCTCCTCTTCATAGAAAACGGAGTCGTAAAATACATTAGCACGTGAAGATAGCTTGAAGCAATAGCAAGATGAGGCTATGTTTTCCCCACTCTTCATCGGCTTGAACAAACGAGAGTTCTTTACATGCAAATCATCCATGACATTTCTTGCGATCTCCTTTGCTCATTGTCAGTCTCGATAATAAATCCCCAAAATCCCCAATCATTGACTGTCCGTCTGTTAAATGCTTGGTGCTTCTCATAATTGCATTGGAAATAAAAGTGCTGTTCCTCGTTCCTGAAATCCAACTCAACGTTAAGACATGACCACGAATGATTCACCTCCCTCCCAACTGCTCATCCATACGCTCCATCATCGTTCTCTCTCTCTCTTTCCCTCTCACTCTCTAATCCCTCTTCCTCTCTCTCTCTCTCTCTCTCCCGGTATTCCGAACCAGATTTGATCCGCTCGATCAAAAAGCTTGTAAAATATTTGTGCCGACTTATGATTTGCTTTCCTTTTGTGCGTAGTTTCTGACTGTGGCATCCCTTCCGACAAACAAAGAGTTTCACAATTATCATCTAGAGTTGTCTCAAATCGCATGAATGCATACCAGGTGACATCATTCTAGAGCCAAGCAATTACCTGTCTTTTCCCTGTATTTATACAATTCGTTGTACAGCACAAAAATATTTATTGCTTCAAATACAATGAACACATCACTGAATATCAATACATAAACTGGGAAACTCGAACCTCGACTATGCACGAATTTAATTGGGAAAGCATAGCACATGAGCCAGAGAAACGAATCTGGATGAGCCACAACCTGCCATGCAGTGAGAGTTCATCTAATGAAGAATACAGAAACAATTACTAGTTTTTGTTCCGATAAATAACGAGTTTAATACAAAAATGTGCCATAGACGTGAACAGTAACAGCTGGAAGAATGTACACAGTAAAGCGGAATGGAAAGTGATAGGCCTGCCGTTCTTCTCTTCGCAGTCTGAACACTCAGTCGATCTTTGGCCGGCCCGCTTCGTAGTCTTCGTGGAAGTCAAAGAAACGAGCGCTGTTCTTCGACAGCCACACGAGAAGGTCATGCAGATGTCTGAAACGCAACTGTCATTTGGGGTTGTCACAGAGGAAAGGAGGAGAGAGAATGGTAAGGGGAGAGAGAGAGACAGAGAATATGAGAGTATGGGTGAGAGCTATACAGAGAACGAGAGAAGGAAAACGAGAGAAGGAGAATGAAAGAGAACGAGAAGGAGAGAGTGAGAGTGAGAATGGGAAAGAGAGAGAGAGAGAAGAGAGAGAGAGAGAATGCCGCTGACTTGAGAATGTGTGCGAGACTGCGTTCACTCCAGACAGTCTGTGCCATCATGGGGCCGATGCGAGTGAAGTGGCGGAGAAGGTGAGGGAGGCCGTAGATGGACGATGGCACAACTGTCACCTCTTCTGGCATCTCCAGCACATCCGCGGGGCGGTGCCGGCCGCGGCCCTGAACTTACATTCGGTTTACGTGCCATTTATTTTAACCTTTCTTCTCGAAGATAAGTATATTTTTTATTTAGTCACAAATCAAGTATGAATTAAATGTAAAATGGAATCAAATCACAAATGTAAATTCGTTAGAAGAAAAAATTGCTTGAGCATAGTTTAAAAAAACTGTAGGTTGTAGCCCTGCTGCATTATGGTATACTAAATTAATGAATTAATAATAACATAAGTAAACCTCATCGTCCATTGGTCCTGGATGGGCAGGCTGGCA
This sequence comes from Allodiplogaster sudhausi, assembly GCA_945643635.1. Lineage (NCBI taxonomy): Eukaryota > Metazoa > Nematoda > Chromadorea > Rhabditida > Diplogasteridae > Allodiplogaster > Allodiplogaster sudhausi. Next base: position 2,720,172 of record CALZFC010000256.1, read on the forward strand.
GAGCTCGGCAAACTGTTGATGTTCCGTGCTGTAGAGAAGCTGGGTCCTGAATATTATGGTAAATAAAATGGGCGAGTAAGCTGTTTCGGAACTCTAAATGGAATTGAACTACTGAAAAATTCAGGAAACTTCAGCCTTATGAGAATTTAACATGAAAGATAATGACTAAATTAAGCAGCCGTAACAATAAAAGATAAAAGGATATGCACCCGATCAAAGTTTTAAGTAATCCAAGGGAGAGAGAGAGAGAGAGAGAGAGGGAAGGAGAGAGAGAGTGAGAAAGAGAGAGAGAGAGAGAGAGAGGGTGAATGAGAAAGAGAGGAAAGGAGAGGAGGAGAGGGCCTAATGATGAACGAAGAGCAGAACGCACCCTATCAAGGCGTTAAAGTAGTCCACGACTCCGAGGCTGCTCTGAATCGCTTCGTCCACGCCAAGAACCGCGGCTTCTTCTCAAACAGACACTCAACCAATCAACAGCTCAATTAATTACAGCACTTTTAGTAAGCAGTTTTTGTTTTATTATCTAAGTTTATCTTCTTTGTAAACTTTTTTCTCTTTTTTTATTTCAACAACTTATACTGTTAGCTCTAACCAGCTCCGCTCGCGTATTCCACTAGAGCCTCGTCATTGCCTCCCTGGCTGTCGGCGCCTTTCAGTTCTCGCGCGTACTGTAATTAGGACTGATAATAGACACAAAATAGGGGAAGAGAGAAAACGAGCAATTTCTAGCCACAACAATCACTCATAATAATGAAGAGCAGCACCTCGGTGATCATTTGGTGAAACCACCGTGAAGCGAGCGGGCAGCTTGGCCAGCTTGCCCTTCTCGTTCATAATCACGTTGTCATCCAGGAGAAGAGCACGCAGCTTGTCGGGAATGTTGAATCTTTCTAATCTAAATATATCAAGCTAGTTTAATGCCACGGTCTACGAACCGATAATATAAAGTAATAAGCGGATAAACAGTTGCCATTTGCGAAGCCATTATCTGTCATCAATACTAATAAAAGAGACAAAATCCGAGCTAATACAACGCTACAGTACTCTTCTGGCCATGCCTGATACCGTAACTCCACGGCCTGACCTCCTTCTTCTTCTGGAGTGCCTCCCTTGGCTGCGCGCCTTCGTCATGGCTGCCCACACTCGACGTGTCATCTCCGCGTCTTTTACGCTAAAGCAATTCAATTACAATGATAGTAAAATATGATTTTATTCACTGAAATATAAACCTAATATGTCATCAAAACACTGGAGTGATATAAGTGCAAAATATGAACGTTTCTCTATAAAAAAAATAGGCTGTTTCTTTTTAGCCGCTGATAAAGCCAGTTAACTCCAACGGAAGATGGAAGCGAGAGCAATAAGTATTGAATAGTAATAGAAGCACACCTTCTCGGAAGTAGCCGAAGGCGTGGAGCCTCGACTGCCTCCCGCTTCGCTTTTACGCTTCTGGAACTAGAAAAAGAGAAAATATTTCCCAACAATTAAAATAGAAAGAGAAGAAACCATGAAAGGGATAAAAGAATTGTCTTAGCGATATACACTATAGAAACAATGGCAAGACCCGATAAACTAGAAAAAAAATCTGTCACACCTTCATTCTAAATAAAGCAAAAGACAAGACATATGACCCAAATAAATATTTAAAAGATTTTGCAATTGGATAAATCTACTTTTGAGTTGCACGATAGTCTTGAAATAGAACTCAAACCTCATCACTTTGCTTCTTCTTCTTGCTTGCAGTCCGAGTCATCTCTCGCTGCTTTATCTTAAAGAGTTGTACACATTAATTAAAATGTTCTTCAAACCTGTAAAATGGAATAAACGGAAGGCTTAGAATGTAAAGTGCTAGAAAAGGAGTAAAGAATAAACCTTAGACTCCTGCTCGGCTTCCTTGGACCACTCGTACACCAACTCGCCCAGCTCGTCTTCATTGTGTGTCTTGTCCCAGCGAGAGTTCCATCCCTCAAGTTGCCGCATTTCGGGATGAATGATCACAAAACTTGAAAAGAATAAATATAAGCACATTTCAAACGCAAAGCAAGTTAAATTAGCGCCGGCAAGCATAATGACAGAAGCAACATATAAGTGGATGTGAAACGGCGCGTGAAACTGACATTGTAGTGGAAGGTGTACTTGTTGACACCGTCGACCCGCTCCGTCTTGATGACCTTGGCCGCGTAGCCAAAGGTCGACTCCTTCTGCTCCTTCAGCAGGACCGGATGGCCCACTTCGTACTTGAACTTCTTCTCAGGAGCCATAACTGAAGAAGGGGCAAATCGGAGACTTAAACACGAGAAAGATATAGATTATACGCTGAACACGCGCAGCCAAACTCATGCAGAATTTTTTTTAATGGCATGGAAGTAGAAAACAAATTAGGATTCTGCTCGACCAGCACTTGCAATATATAGTGTGCTCAATTGTAGCTAGAATTCACAAATTACAGAAAAATTCAAATATGTCTATTCCACGGCCCGATTTGTGGACCCATAGTGAGAGAAATAGCGTGTGTCTCCGCCCGTCTAGCTATGGCGCCATGGGGCCGCGGGGCGCGGGCGGCGCTGATCGATCGGCCTCACCACTTCTCGCTCGGCCTCACCACTTCTCGCGGCCCCTCCGCCAGGGCGGCCTCGCCGGCGCCTTCTTTCTGCTCACTAGGCACGCTCTCTTTCTGTCTCTCTCTCGCTCTCTTACTCTCTCCATATCCTCCACTCGCTCCCTCTTCTTCTTCTGCCGCCCTCCCTTCACAGCTACCTCCACTGCCCAAATTGCACCTATTGCTAGTTCATTAGTGTTCGAATATCGAAAAGACTCCCCACTTTCTCACTCCTCTCACATTCTGAGAGAGTGTTCTGTTGAGATGGCCGCCACTCCGCAACTCGGCGATCTCTCTCGTCTTCTCGCTCCGTCCAAGACGCCAAGAATGTCGTCATCTGCCACTTCTTCCCGTTCTTCCACCACACGAACATCTTCCATCAAGGCGAGAGAAGTCACGAAGAAAAGGCCAGGAAGAGCTAAGGTCGGTTATAGATAAATATATTAGATCTATTGACAACAGACAAAGTTTAATATAGCAAAGATCTATATATGTTTACTTGTTTACAGGCAGGTATTTACTGTTCTTACATTTTTGTTTAGACTGAAGATGTTTCTAAAAGAAACGTTTTAAGTTAGATGCCTTAATAATGTTTTTTTTATTGTTCTATCCACTAGGATAGCCTCCTTTTTTATAGTTCCACGACGGTGGCTACTACTATCTCTGGGACAAGGATTCGGTGAGTGGCGATAAGACATTCTGGAGATGCGACCGGAAGGGCGAGTGCCAGGCAAGGATTCATACGGACCCGCAGACTGGACAGGTTCGATATCTGTCATCTTGTGGCTGGAGAAGAGGAAATGACCATTTGTTTTCCTTTTAGAAGATGAAGTAAAGATTAGCCGGGATTGAATGGGTTGATTCTATTGTGCCAAACTAACTGGGTTTCATTGAGAATCGTGATTCTGATTATTGGACCTCCGCCCATCAACACCAAAATGGTTCATGCAATCTAGAATAGTGCATTTGGAGTGAGGAATGTTATTCTGCAGCTGTTCCTATATTACTTTGTGGTGGAGTTAGAAAAGTTGACATCTACTATTGTTTTTTTATTGAATGTGCATGCTGGCATCGTGTTTAAACAATGGCCTATTCTATCTGAGCAGAAAAGGAAAAGGCGTGCGTTAATTTGGTCCTTAGTGATGTAATGGAATACTTTGCCTCCTTCATGTGGTGCACCGCATTCACTTCCACACTCATCCACCGTCCTCGGATGCCAAGAAGGCCAAGAGTGAGGATCAACCACCGGCTCGCAAGAGCAACGGTTAGCTGCTAACCCTTGGACTACAGTATCCTTCATCCATGTGGCAGACGTACCGTGGCAAACGTACCGTAATCTATAACTTTTTCCTACAGTATCCTTGATTCATGTGGCAAACGTACCGTAATCTAAAACTTTTTTTTCATTAGGAACAGAAGTAAATTCTGCTGAAAAAAATTAATCGCTGATGTTTTAAACATAAATTTAAAAAGATATTATACACAAATTTTTGAACTAGCAGGAGTCCATGCGTCTTCCCCAAATGGAAGCTCCATGAGTGGTGAAGACAACGATGATAAGCCAGTGAATGACGTGGTGCTTCTCCGCTCTTCCCCTTCTTCCATTCCACATCCTTCGCCCGTTCTCCTCTCCTCCACTAATCAGCTGCTTAATGCGATCAACGGAGTCGTCAAGGCGAAGGTATTCTTGCAATTTCAATCTCAATATTAATAGCAAACATATTTCTAATTGATTTTCTTAAAGTTATTCTTAATAGAAAAAAGTCGATTATGCTATTGTGGAATTATTATATTCCCCAAAAAAATTCCAGGAGTTTTCGCAATTAATGTTTTTCCTTAGGAAGAGAACAGTGAGAACTCGAACGCAGACGCCCCTGGCGTCTCGCTTACTCTAACGGCAAGTGGCGAAGATATTCAGCTTACCAGTTTTTTGTCGATACTTGTAAGCTTTATGTGCAAACTATGGATGGTTCTGAAAGGGGAATTGAATAAATAAAAGAGTTTGGATTTAATGGAGCACGAAACTCAATAGTAATCCATTTCAATTTCAGTATTTCGTCTCTATTAATCACATGCTCTTTCGCCCTTGTATCAGGGAAAAGGGCGCGAATGCAAAGTTGAATTGTTGGCTCCTTTCAGGAAACTCCTGTGATGGACAGCACATCGACTGGCTCGCTGCCTGCCTTCGGAGAGAGCCATCTCTCGCTCGAAGCAATGCTCGCAGCTGCCTCGGGAGGCGAGGAGGCGCCCGCGGACTTCTGGCGTCTCTTCGAACTCACTCGCAAGATATACAGCATCGTCAGGAAGGAAACCACGGCGAACGCCGCTGCCAAGGGGTTTGTTGGGGGGGGGGGGGGAAAGGCATGAACTCTCCCAGTCAGGCAAAAAATGCCATTGCTTAGAGAAACAGGCTGCGGTAGGGGGCATGGAAAGCAAGGGGGCCAATTAAGGGGGCTATGGCTCCGGGAAGGCCAGAATCAGAGACCTTACCGTATACTTTTAACCCTGCTCCATTAGAAGCTTTCTGACGATATATCCGCAAATTAACATTTAGTTTTGTGTTTCGGAGCCCTAAACCCTTTGATTTTGTATGTCTTAACGGCTTCATTTTTATTCTTATCGTCCACGTCAGTGTCCATTTTCAGCCCGCTCTCCTATCATTCGGCGGATGTTCGCAAATTCGTCAAGTCACGACGATTCACAACCTATGCTCAGCAGTTGTCCAAGTAAGCCAACTTATTGTAAGCTACTATTTATTACAGTTGGAGGAAAAGAGTAGAGATATGTAAGTGGTGAGATAGTGAGAGATGGGAGAGAGAAATAGAGAAAGAGAGAGATTAGGATAAGAAAGTGCTCTGTGCAGGTTCTCGATGGAGGAGTTGCATCGTCTGTCCCTGGAGGAGTGCCGTCTTCTTCTGGAGGACGATGCAGAGGGAGTCCGACTCTTTCATGCTGTCAAGAGGTTCCTTCCACAGAAATTGCTTCAGTTCTCAATAGTATTAATGATTATTTATTACCCAATATCATCTCCGGTTACTAGTTTTTGCCGGCATATCTGATTGTTATTTCTTTTTACTAATTTTAAATATTCAATTAGCTGGAAAATGGATGTTTAAAGCACGAGAACGGGAGGCAAGAATGAGAAGACACCTCGTGCAGCAGCGACCGCGTCACCCTCCTCTTCCACCCTCTCTCTGCACACCCCCAACCGGGGAGGGGCGCATGATGACCCTTCTGCCTCCACTTCCACACCTTCCTCCGTCGTCCGTCTCCTCCTCGCTCCCTCTGATACTCCTCCAAAAGATCGCATCTATCAGCTGCTCCAACTCACAGCAGAACACAAGTTTGCACTTCTTTCGTTGCAATTGTTTGTAATTAATTTTTACTTTGTTTTAATACTCATTTTGTACTTTCGAATTGATCTTTATTAAAAATTGAGATGCATGTCCGAACTGAGGGCCGCGCTCTTCCGCCGTGAGATTCTCGCAGAAGACGAAGTGAACTCCTCCACCCTCTGTATTGCACAAAAAGGACTCAACATCGCGCTCTGTCAAGAGGTATAGCGAATTTATTCATTTTTAAATTCAAGTGGAGTTACTTTGTTTTATTTTTTAAGCATTCACAATAGAATATTTTATATAACAGAGAGCTTTTATCAGATTAGATAGCAAATCTATCACCGTGTCTCGCGTTTTAAACAGACTTATAGATGTACTTATACAGTAATAACTTATTTTTACTTAGACACTGGAGGGCTGGACTGGTGAGATGGTCTTTCACTATCACAAGAAAAAGAACGTGCTGATACTGGAACCAGCCGCGACTTCTTGATACACTTATTCTACGAGCAATCTTTCATTTCTCGCTCTTCATCAAGATCATTCCAGACTTGAGTTCTTTCAGTTTACTACTAAATTAATTTTAACTGAAGTCATACAAATTATCTCCCTACTTCGTGGTATCTTACGACTTCATACCTAGGCGGTGCTTTCTTTTAAGTGCTTAAGTGCTGAACTTGTGTTATTGCTCTTAAGGTCGCTCGGACTTTTTCTATTTCTCTTGAAGTCGTTAATTTTTTTTTCTTATTGTTTGCGTGTATACACGTATGAGCTTAACCATAAATGATCTTGAAGGAATATGTGGAATAGGGATTATCTGGCATGCAAATGTTCGCAAGAGGTCACTGAACAGCGAGATTCTACTAGTAGACGAAACGTGTCGTCTTCAAGATAACATGACAGAGACTGCATCAAGGATGACCTTTCAGTGCATTACAATGAGAATGAAACAAAGAGAAGAAGAGTGGAATCCTCATTCCGTCGTCTTCACTCGTCTCCGGTTGGTTGGATCTGTTGTCTTCTCTCCAGCAGAAGAAACGAAGAAACCATTTCCTGTCGAGTTATTTGTTAGTTTTTTTTTTATTTGTTAGTTCAAAGAACTGTAATGCATATTTTGAAAATTTAATCTCAACAAACTAAACAATATTATTTGAAAATAATATTTTTTTTTTGTCCTTGTTAGCAGAGAATGGCGTCATCCAAGCTTTTGCCCCTCCTCGTGGGGTCGGCCATTGCCGCACTTCTTGGCCTCGCCGTCTACAACTGCTTCTTCGGTTTGTTCAACAAGGACATCATCTCTTTAAAAAAAAAGGTTCTGAAAATATTTGGAATTAATTTGAATTGTCTAAAAAGAAGTTTAAACTGAAAAAATTCAATTTTGCAGGACGCAAGAAGAAAACGGGGACAGGCGACAAAAAGAATAAGAGTTAGTCGCATTTACAATTAGCAATACAAATCCATTTCAATAATCGCTCAAATGTAAAATAAGAAAGAATATTCTTAATTAAATTTTTTTCAGAACGACATGGCCGCTGGAACAAGGGCTCTGCGTGAGTTTCCCGAACATTCCTTCAAGAAATGCCCCCATTCGTCTTTAGCTTCTCATAGTCCTCCCTATTCTGTCTCCTTCGGCTGTCTCACCTTCTATTCTCTTTTGCACTCTCTCCCTCCCTTTTGGCTTCTCTCACTTCCTCCCTCTGTCGCCCTCTCTTACTCACTCTCTCTCACTCTCATTTGGCCTCTCGTCCTCTCTCCCTCTCATCTCTCTCTCTATCTCTCTCTCTCTCTCTCTCTCTCTCTTATAGACTCTCTCGCTCTCGTCCCTCTCTCCTTCTCTCTCTCTCTCCTTCTCTCTCTCTCTCTCTCTCTCTCTCTCTCTCTCTCTCTTTCTCTCATTTAATCTCTCTCTCTCTTTCTCTTTCTTTCTCTCTCTCCCTCTCTCTCTCTTTTTCTCTCTCTCTCTCTCCTATAGCCTCCCTCGCTTTCGTCCCTCTCTCATTCTCTCTCTCTCTCTCTCTCTCTCTCTCTCTCTCTCTCTCTCTCTCTCTCTCTCTCTCTCTCTCTGCAGGCCGAAGAGTGCTGCTGTCAGCATCGGCAACAGTGACAACGAGCATGAGGAGTTCGTCTCAATGATTTGCGTCTCCATCTTCAGTCTAAATTAAGATTCTCCCACTGAGTTCTTGTTCCCATTCCTGCCTCGTTGTACCCTAATCGCTGTTTCTCCTTTCCTCTCTGTCCTCTCCTCATCTCCATTCTCTTCTCCTCTCGTTTCCTCTCTTCCCTCTCTCCGCTTCAGCCTGGCTAGCCTGCCCGGCAGCCATCCCCGCACGCCTCCCCAGGAAGGCGCCTCGAGTTTGGCCGGCGATTCTGTCTCAGAATCGGTTCGTTTCGCTTCGGGCATGGTTTAGGCAATTTTTTCAGAAATTTGGAATACTATCTATCATTTCTAAATTTTAGAATATTCCACCATTTGCCATTTCTAACATTTTCTGTTTCATAAGAGAATTTCTCTTTCTCTTTTTCATATCTCGTGTTCTTCATGTAATTGCAGAAATCGAATGTCTCTGTCCTTCCCCCCTCCGGCTGCCTCTGCTACCTCGACCGACCCGGCCATCCACAGCCGGACGACGCCTTCTCCTTCCAGCTCATCGACCGCCTCAAAGTTCCTGAGACTCTCTCGGACGGCATCTTCGAGCCGATTCTGGCTCGCGACCTGACGCCGCCCATCCGTCCGCTTCCTTTTTCTACTTTCCTATTTTTGCTTCAATGAGTGAATAAAAGAAACTGGAGATAATCGATAGATGCTCTCAGGAGATGGCATCTCGTCGGTGACTCCGCAGTCGCAACGGCCAATCTTACTCCGGAACAAGCAGGTGGGTTTACCTTTTTTTTTATATTAAATTGATAATATTATGAATATAGTTGAAATTAATAATTCAGTATAATTACTTAATAATTTAGCATAAAAAGTATTAATTTAGCCTAATCAAATTAAATTGAATTACAGTCGTTCCTCGTGCCGCTGCTGCCCGTGCTGGAGGCGATGGAATACGCCGACAAGCACAGCGCCATCATCGAGCGACTCAGCCAGGACATTGACTTTGTGGCGGCAGCGGAGGAGACCAAATGAGCAGAAGGAGAGAGCGAGGGGGAAGAGAGGCAGTGATGTGAGAGAGAAGGAGAGAGAGAGAGAGAGCGAGGGGGAAGAGAGTCAGAGAAGTGAGAGAGACCCCTCCATAACCATTCCTCCATCCGATCCTGTTCCAGAATAAAGCCAGATTTGGCTCACTGCTAAAGCTGCTGTTATGAGTTGCACATGAAAGAAGAGTATGTAAGTCCACAGCATACAAGTCTCACAATTTGCAGTAGAATGAAGCCAGCAAAATATGTACCTAGCAGACTAACTACTATACCATTGTTTAAGATGCCTGCCGTAATTTTTTGGAATTTTCCTGACAATTGTATGCACACCGCATTGTCAGAACAAATTAAAAAAAACTTCTCCGCGTTAATAAACAATTCTGTTATCCTCATTAAAATCTCGCCCTCTCCAAACTAATCGCTCGTAGTGCACAGAACTTCATTCGCTTCGTTGGCGTCTGCTTCTTCTGTCCATTCTCTCCGTTTCGACCACCGCAGGAAACGAGTTGGCGAACTGCCGTGAAGATGTCCGAATGGCTAAACTAATGTAATTATATTATATTTATGCAGTACAAACATGTACTATGTAGGTATAAAGAATTTGTAGCTAAACTGTTTTGTAAATGACGCAGAATAGACACACGAACCGTTTGAGAAGAATGGCATCGTTGACGAGTGGATTGATTTGAGTCGAGACTTGCGAGTAGAGAACGACTGCATTGACTACGCTCGGTTGCTCAAGCCAAGTCAT
>CALZFC010000256.1:2737500-2877500 GCA_945643635.1 Allodiplogaster sudhausi
TATAAGCCATAAGAGTAGTGCCAGTAGCGTCGCTGTCATTTTGCCCAAGAATTCACATTTTAGGTTATTCGAATTAGAATATTCCAATCCTTTTTTTTCTACAGTTTTTCCATAAGGCATGGTTATCCTACTCTTATGGCTTATAACTAAAGATCGTATGCATGGAATTCCATTGAAGGGGGTTCATCTTGTACCAAATTTCATCCTCTTTCTTATGATGTATGTCTCTACAGGCGAAAATGTTTTTAAAGTAGTTTTTTTAAGCCTTCTAATTGTACATAACGAAATTTCCCATATAAATTGAAACTTTTCAATAAATTAATGTATGTAACATTTGAAGATCTCCGTGAGAGCTCTTAGATGATATATTTACGATTTTGTAATATTGACATTGAGCGCAGTTATGGATCGAAGAATGCGCTTGCACGGTGTTACAGTTTGCACAGGATCATGTTCAAGCGTTTGGGAACCTAAGAGCGAGACCTTCAATTCTTTTGAAAGAGATATATGTTGTAGCAAATTTCACGTACTTTAAGCCTATCCAGGAGCGGTTGTAGCGAAATGAACATAAAATACTTAATTTCGGTAAAAACCGCCTTCGAAAATGTTTAGGGCCGTGTTTTAGGGACAAATTCAAACTTTTAGAAAATATCTTACAAAATCAAAATTAAAGCCCGTTCAATCAGCTATCCAATGATAGCTCGATGGTTGTCTAATAATAAGTTTGAAGCGACTTATGACCAATCGAATTTATAAGATTACGGTACTGGTCTCGCGCGGAAAATTTTTTTTCACCTTTGAAATACAGCCTATTTTGTTCACCACGTCGAGTTGTATACTATAATCAATTTTGGTGAAGAAGTTCGAAAAAAAAATTCCCAGGGCAGGCCTTGATCGAACGATACTGACATGCTCTCTTAAATGATTCATGCAGTCAGTAATTCTGGGACAAAATTAATGCGTTGTCGAACCAGGCATAATCAAATGATTTATTGAATTCTGCACAATGCATTTGATTTATATTAGATAGAAAGGAAAACTGCCTGATGATCTAGAATGGATTGATCAAAGTAGGATTGGTTTTGCTAGCTGATGTTCACTAGATTTCAAGGAAGGCGAATACTTTGTTGGCGAGCATGGAAGCTTATCATACTGAACGAATCGGCAAAGAATAAGGCAGAGAAGTGAACGGAACACGTTTGACGGACTTGGCACGGAATCTGGACTCAAATGCACATGGAAGTAGATGATCAGGATGGGGGGGGGGGAAGAGCGAACAATTGGGAGAGGAAAGTGGAGGGAAGCACGAATCGGAATGATCAAACAACGGAAACTGGCAAGGCAATACAGGACATTTGGACAGCATACTATATTCAGTTATAGCCACCTGATCAGTATGTTTGGCGAATTTCATGAACAAGTAAAGCAGCAAAGGGACGTAAAGCCAGAAGTAATACAAGAGACATCAAATGTCTAAAACAAATATACAGGAAATACATCTAAAAAAAAGTACAGAAAAAAATGAAGATCTAATATTGGAAGAGATTATGATGGAATACAGGTTCAAATGATTTCATTGACAATGTACAGACATAATACATTCGGACAAGAAATGCGTGGCATGGATATTAAAATGCGTGTACTAAGCATCTTATTAATGATTAATCATGGAGAACTAAGCAAAAATCTAAAAAAGAGAGGGGGGAACGAGTTGGCCCGGTCGGGGAAAAAAAAATAAAAACCCGACCGATGGATTGGCGGGCCGCCCGCTCTAGCAGGTGAACGGGAAGGAGAAGGCCGGTCTGCCGTTGCCAGCTGAAATCTGCGTTATTCTTTATTTTCAATACCTTCATGACTTTATTCCAAACAATTCAATTTTTAAGTTATATTGAATAGAAACAACTAAATACTAATATAAAAAGGTATTTAGATGAATAAACTCCTCGACCTGGCTCGTGCCCATCTCCGCCGTCCTCTTCGACAAGTTCTCGTTTGATTCGAAGAGGACGCTTCATCTCGGCTGGCTCATCCCATCTGAAACGTTATCATTTTATTCCCTTAACATAAAAAAAAAACATAAAATGACATTTTACTACATACAAATAAACTAATAACAGAAATACGTTTCTTTTTATGGGCGAAACAAATTGTTATTTTGCCTACTGTAAATGAAAGAATACTGACAGTTCATCATTGATGAATCCTTCAGTCATCGACGACCCCGGCCTTGGCTGAAATCATTTTGTTTCTTACATTGTTACGCCCGGTCAAATATTTTTTGCAAAACCTGCGTAAACTTCTCTAATTTTTCCCTTTCTATACATCTCTATCTTCTCTCTCGCACTCTCCATCTCAACTCTCTCTCTTTCTCTCGTGCTCACTCTCTAGCACTCTCTCACCTCTTGCTCCTCGCATGCCATCGAGTTCTCATCCTGCACGTGTCGCTGTGGTTCAGCATCTGCAAGTCAGTTAGAGATAAACAATGCTTTAATACTGCACCAAGCAACGAAGAGGGAAAGAGATAAATAGAGAGATGAGAAACAGAGAAAGAGAGAGTTAGAGATTTAAATATAGGAATATAGTTTAAAATAATAATAATATAAAGAAATGAAAGAACCAACCGGTTGTCTGCTGCGGTGGCGGACGGGGAGGCATGGGCGGTGGTGGTTTCTGTAATACATTCAAATGTCGACTATTCCACTACTGCTCATCATATTACTTTACTTTGGCATGTTGCAAGCAATTTTCATTTTTTGTCATTCTGTCTCTTTCGTGCTCGCTCTCTCTCTCTCTCTCTCTTCCTCTCTCCACAAACCGAGAAATCCGTCACGACTCCTCCGTGGAGGAAAGGCTGGTTGTTATTCGAGTTGACTGGGGCGAATTGATCTGCAATTGCCTCAAGGTTATAATTGTATGATGCTACCAAGGGATCTCTCCAAATATTGCCAGTTATTTCCTAATATATAAAATATATATATATATATATATATATATATATATATATATATTAGGAAATATATTTCCGAAATGATATATGACAAGGGATCAAAAACACTTTTAATACGTGAGCTTGGCAAAGTAGTGAAACCTGGAAGGAATTGTGGCAGTGCTGTCGAAGGCATCATCTGGTTAGCGGTGAACATCCAGGGGGGAGGTGGGCCCAAGGGATGAGGAGGCATCTAGAAAGACAGGAAACACTAGAGCATGGGGATAACGATGCAGTTGGAGAGAAGGAGGGAGAGAAGGGGGAGAGGGAGAGAGAAAATAGAGAGAGAGAGAGGAAGCGAGACAGAGAGAGAGAGAGAGAGAGAGAGAGAGAGAGAGAGAGAATTACCTGCCACTGCTGCACTGGGGCAGCAGGAGGCATGGCCGGTGGCATTGCAAGCCAGCTCCAGTATCCAGACGGTGGTTGAATGATAGGAGCTATAACGATTACTTGTGTCATTTATATTAAGAGCTATTATTTTGTTTACTATGCAGTCAATTCAGATCACAGCGCGTTAAGGAATATTGTACAGCTGTAGTTGAAAAAAACAACAAAATCTAAATTACTACATACATAAATATATTTTTCGGAAGATTTCCTGATGTTGGTAGAGTTGAGAATTTTATTTCAGTTGACAAAAGAGCCAATACTGTATTTTGCGTCATAAAATATGGCGAATAGTGGCATATTCTAAATTTGGCAGGCAGGGACAATCGGCTTTTGCGACAATTTACTTGAGGACAGCTTATATTTGGATGAGAGATAGATTTCAAGCAATCCTGACCGGTCGGAACGTCAAGCGGCGGGGGCGGGGGTGGTGGCGGTGCCGGCTGACGCGGCTGCTGCTGAACTTGCTTCTCGATGGCGGGGTCCTGCTGTAGCGCCTCAGCGACAGCGTTGGCGACCACGTCAAATAACGAATCCATGGTTGAGCGTATCGGCGGAGTCGGCGGCTTCACAGCACTTGGCACCGGGCCAGCGGCTGAACAGAGAAGAACTAGAATAGTTTTCCTACTATGGCTATACTTTAGTATTCACCGTTCGTTTCAGCACATTTTCTTTTCAGCACAGCTGCCTTCATTCTTGATTGTTTTTGCTGGCAACGCCGCTGGCGGTGTCGCGAGCACTGAAATGGAGCGTAAAAAGGAACTTCTAAAGCATATAATGACAAAATTTCAGACTGATGTTGTTATGGCTTTTTTATATTAGCGAGGAAATGGCTGAAGAACGAGGAGAGACAAAACTAGGAAGTGGAAAAAGAAATGAGCAGCATACCTTATCGCACGGACACTCGCGGAACTCGCAGTCCTTGTGGTTCGGTTTGCTATATTTCCCGTGGTTGTGACAGAGGCGGCAGCTCCAGCCTGCACAACTATTTCCAGTTCATTCATGTTGCTATCTTCGAACATCACCTAGTTAATAAAATATTATTATTTATTTTTTTTAAATTCTATGCACCAGGTGTCCAAATTATGTATTAATTCTCCAATCAGCAAGAAATATTTTATGTAATTTCAACAGAGTAAATCTATGTAATCTATGTGGGATGCATCGGATAACTTGCCAGTACAGCCCTCGAGTGGAGCAGTAGAGCCATCATGGGGACTGGCGAGTTCGGAAGAGCAGTCGGTAGAAATTGACTGGCGAGATGCAATGCGCAGCTCTCCCATGTGCTCGAGCTAGAAAGGCCTCGTTTATTTACTGACAGTGAGAGAGTAACTTGTTGACGCGCATTAATAGACAGCTCCGGCCAATGTGCGTGCATACCAGAAGAAAGTTCCCCCTCCTTTTCTCTCTTCTTTCCATTGAGGGTGCCATTTCCACACGACTAACCACGGGAGATGCGCTCTCAGAATTGGTGGCTTCCGATGGCAGTGCAGGCGAGATCGTCATGGACGTCATGGCGGCAGCTGGTGAGCATGAGCCGGGCGGGGCAGCAGGACAGAGCGGAGTGGAGGAGGCGAACTGAAGAGAGCGAAGAGATTAGAACATGCAGAACCGATATATGTATCACTGCAATAGGAAGAGCACAAGAAAGACATGCAAATGCCTCAAAAATTTCTCTAGCAATTTTACATAGAAAATCGGCTGCATCTCTTTCTCAGAACCCAGCAGACATTTCAGCGGAATCACAATTGAATTGGGCGAAGGTGTTCAGCAATCTGTCTAGCTGATGGGGCTTCCCTTGATTATCTTTGCCAACAACTTGGTTGATGGGAGAACAGAAAGGATTCTAGCGGGTGGGAAATCAATGATGACTCAGGAGGGGGCTGCGGAAAGATAAGACATCTTCTTGCTTCTTCTCCTTCACAATGCACACCTCGCTGTCCTTGATCTTACGAGGGAACCATCTAAGCGTAAGGTGGCGGATTTTGATCGCACCTGTCCAGATCGATTACTACGGTCGAAAAAATAATTCTGGCATTTTCAATTTTTCCTAAATAACCTCTGGCGATTTTATATTGATTTTAAAAAATTTGCATAAATTGAGGATGTCGGTTGCTGACCAATGTTTGCCATTGTCGGTATCTTGCTTGTGACTAAAAAATGTGTCATGCGTGGCGCAATAGGTTGCGCGCTCGCCTACAATTTTGAGCGTGGTTAGATGGTTCCCTTGTTAGTGGCGCCTTCTTCTTCTTCATCTTTCGATGCCTCTTCGCTGCACTCATCAATAAGCGCAAGTTCGAAATGTTCCTGCGAGAAGTTGGCCTCGAAGATGAAGGGGCTTTTCGGGTCTAAGGACGAGGCATTGGAGGAGACGGCGTGGACGTGGGCAGGGGTGAGAGAACGCGGTTGCGGCGCCGGGAAGGAAGCGGCGACGCTGTAGTAGATTGACTGGAAGCAGTGGAAGGTCTCTTCCACGTTCAATTCTGCATCGAGTCGCTCCACATGAACACGGACATGACGGCTCTCGTTCAGCGGCGGCTGGAAGAGAGAGGCTTCTCTAGCGGATTCTCCGAGTATGTACAACCATGAGGACGTCATCACACAAGTTGTTTACGTGCAGGTCATCTACCGGAATCTAATACTGTCCTATCTGCCATTCTCTCTCTCTCTCTCTCTTCCATTCGTTACCCTTACATCTTCATAGTATGAGAAACTAGCACCATGCGGCCGTGAATAAATGAAACAATGATAAAAGACAGGAATTGGTTAGTGCCCATTCAGTTTTTTCTCCTGTGAAATTCCAAACAATATTTTATGACGATAATTTTTTTTTTGCTTCTTGATGGTTAAAATTTTTTCTATTCATCTGTTCTTTAAATCACTGTGACAGCACGTGCTTGTAACCAAAGAATATTGTTAGTGCATCAATCACATCGTTGGGTGTCATCTGAATAGGCCAGTAACTATGTGAAAGTAGGACGCACGCGGTGGCAATCGGAATCTCAGGATGCATACGAAGAGAAGACAGGAGTGATGACAGAATGAATGAACCGACAAGGTCCTGTGGCCTGCTGTCTTCTGTCGTCACGTCTTCAGACCTCTCTTCTTCTTCCCTTCGCTCCTCCCTGTGGCCCTCGAGATCTTCTTCCATGTCCACCCTTGCTGCGTCCGTTTCACACTCGCCCTCTTCAAGAGACTCTTCTCTCTCCAGTGTCACTTCCTCAGACGTCTCTGGTGCCTCCATTCCGAGGCCTTCAGGAGGTCCGGCCTGGAAAAGCAAAAACATCGCTTACGGCCTATCTCTCTTTCTTTTTATCTCTAAATCTCTCATTTTCTCCTTCTCTATCTCTGTTCCTCTCTCACTCTAACCCTTTCGTCTTCTTTTTCTCTCGCGACTTCGATCGACTGTTGGCATAGGTTGTCGTCTTGGCTCTCTCGGTTGATCTCCGTCTGTTCCTCGTGTGTCGTCTCCTCTTCTTGAGCAGTCTCCGCTGACTGGCTCACAGTCTCCACGTCCACTTTCTCTTCCCGAGCAGTCTCCGCTGACTGGCTCACAGTCTCCACGTCCACTTCCTCTTCCCGAGCATTCTCCACTGGCTGGTTCTCAGTCTCCATGTCCACTTCCACTTCACGCGGCTCTCTTTTAATGCTCTTGAGCTTCTCCTTCCACGCATCGCTTTCCACCGGCGGACCCTGAAGGAGAAAATAAATGTGCTCGGTTCACATGAATTCACCCTGCCTGCTAACAACTGGGCTTAGAATCCTTCTTTGCATGCGGCCTTCAAATACTTACAATAAATGAATTCAAGAAGAAAAAAGAAACCTCAAACATGTAACCAGCGATACGTGTTTCCGTTTCCTCTTCATCAGTCCTTCGCAGCAGATTCTGAAGGGATGTATGCATACGTCTATAGAATATCACAAATATTAGAGAATATGTTTGCCAATATGAATGTTGAAATGGGGATTTTAAAATCAAAATTGCCCTTATAATATTGTACTGAGGTTAATGATTATATATTTTTTCAAACGTTTACGCGACCTTAGTTGTCGCGTCTCAATACACTGTGGTGTATTGAGACGCGACACACACACACATGATCTCTCGCCCTTGTGTCAGGCAAAAGGGCGCGAATTCAAAATTAACTTTTGGCTCCCTTAAGTCTACCTCGGAGGTGTAGTCATAGCAGGCCTGATCATGCTCCTTGGGCGTTTCCTCCTCTCTTGCCACTGGCGGCGGCGGCGGGCAGTTCTCGTTGACGCTTGCGGGAGCCGGGACGTTTGTCTGAAATATATATACAACTTTAAAAAAACCTTTAACTGGTACCGACGTTACTTTTTAATTCATCTATTGTTTTGGCGAAGTGACAACTATTGAATTGAAAGCAACACCACGCCAGTGAAGGGGGTCATGGTCATTTCTGCAGTTCTTTTTAAACGCTTAAAAGCGATCCTCATCAGGCCGCGACGCGACCAAAGAGACGGCAACACGTGAAAATTGTTGCCGTTGATCGATTTAAGCATTCTACTGTTATTTTCTTGTTTTTTTAAATTGCAAAGTGGCCCTTCCCCGCCGCTCCAAAATTGGCAACCCGCCAAGTGCGAAAAAAATTAGACATATTTGAACACGCAGAGGATCGAGAGAGTCACATCCTTACGAAGAGATCATTTGACGATGGAAAGAGATGACAGAGGTTGTGGAGGAGCAGCAATGAAACATACCTGCACTTCTGCTTCCTCTTCATCGTCGCTCTCAATAATCGGGCGTCGTCGTCGAGTGGGCGGACGCACGACGGGAGATTCGGAGCGATCGCGGACGGAAGAAGTTGAAGGCGGCTTGGAGAGAGGCTTAGGGATGCTTTCGGGAGGAAGAGGGTGCTTGGCCGGCTTGGCTTTCTCCTTCGGATTTTGGCCGGGAGCAGAGATCTTATGCGGCTCCACTGGCTTCTTCGTAGTTACACAAGGACGAGCGGGCTTAGACGTCTTCGGAACCCCGGCGGTGCTCCTTGGATAGTCGCGGACAGGAGCCGGCTCAGTTGGCTTAGTAGCCTTCGTGACGCCGTGCTGCTTCTTCTGGAGCTCCGCATTGCTCATCGCTGGCCGGTGAGTAATCTTCTCCGCATTCCGAGACAACTCTTGCTCCAGCTGCAGCTTCATTCGGAGTTCTGCGTCGGTGGAAGTGCTTGGCTGCTGGATCGTCGGCTTCTTGTGGCATGGAAATGGGACATCGGGGCCAGCAGGTCTCTTGGGCACTCTTGATGTGGCAATATCGGACCGATTTTGGGAGCCAGGGCCGCTCTTTAATTTCTGGAAGAGCAAAGGTGTCGGGTTAGCAGGCGGGGGCTTGGACGAGGTCGAGGGCTTCTTGGCCGGAGAGGGAGAGGTCTCAAAGAGGTCTCGTATGAGCTTCTCTTCCTTCCGGCGCGCCGCAGCACACTCTTCCGAGTAGGAGAGAGAAGCGCGAGAGGTCGCGCGGTCTTCTTCGAAGGAGATGCGGCGGTTGGCTGCAAATAGATAATAGAATATTAGATTAATCTTACTGTTATTATTATTATTATTTTGATATGGCTCTTACCGCTATTTGCGCTACTTTGATATGCGTAATGCATGGAATATCTGACGTTAGTTTATATTAATTGATATCACCTTTTCACGGGCCGAGAAAACGTACAACTTGAGAACTTTTTTTTAATATGTTAGACTCGCTGTATGATAAAAACCGATTTGTTTCAGCTGGATGAGTCCGAACGGTTTCAAAATTGAGCACGTGCGTAAATAAAGACAGCTGACCATTGGGCTTGACGTAGCTGCGGACCTTCTCGACCCGCTCTTCCCCGTCGCTGAGTGGCTCAACAACGGGGATCCTCTGTTGGGCGAGTGAAGAGAGTCCGAATTGAGGATGTCTCGCGGCGACGGACTGGCGGACGATTGGGATACATTCCGCTCGCGCCTTATCGTCTCGGCCGGCCGAGGCGCCGCAACTAAACCAGATCTTCTTGTTCGACACGTCGAAAGAGACAGTGCACTCCATGATCATTGCGACACTTGAAGATTTACTGGCTGGTGTTGTGAGAAGTATAAAATGATGCCTCATCCAATGAAAATTGGCCCGCACGTATTTTTAAAGAAATAAAAATCAATCATCCAAATATTTTACTCACCAGTCCAAGGAATGGCTGAAATTTTTTTGTTGTGAGTTCAGTTCCTAGTCGACAATTTTTTTTTGATACTTTTTTTTATATCATCTCGTATTTTATTCTATCTATATATTTTTTTTTATTAAATAGAATCAGCAAGTAACGAGTAACGTACGTGCGCAAGTAACGCAAGTCACATGTGTGCACGATGATGGTTGCAAGGACGGAAATGCGGGACTTGTGTTACTTATGCGTAACTCGTTACTTGCGGATTATATGCAATTAAAAATAATCAAGATATAATACAATAAAAGATAAAATAAAAAAAAGTATCAAAAAGATGTGTCGACGAGGAATTGAACTCACGACAAAAAAAAATTTCAGCCTTATCCACTGCCCCACAACTACACATTTTTAATGCCTCTGTCTGAGTTATATGTACTTCTATAATGGTAAATTATCGAATTTTAAAACGTTATAAAAATTAGATATATACATGGCAGCAGCTAATTTTTCGATTCCGCAACATTTTTCTAGGCCTATCGGTTGAGCCATTAATTATATTTCTTCGAGGGTTTAAACGAAAAAAAAATACAAAGAGAGAGAGAGAGAGAGAGAGAGAGAAAGGAGAGAGAGAAAGAGAGAGAGAAAGGAGAGAGAGAAAGAGAGAGAGAAAGAGAGAGAGAGAGAGAAAGAGACAGATGTTTATACAACCTCAATAGAGAGATACGAGGGGAGCTCAAGAGAGATACCCTAATGGAGAGAAGGAATGAGATAAATAATGGAGAGGGAGAGTGGTCTAGGGAGAGAAGAGAGAAACAGATGGACAGAAAGACGGGGCAGATCAATAGGCAGGCAACGAGAGGTACACAGGGTGTATCCAGTGTGCAATATGAACTCCTTGTCTTCGGCCTTTTGGTCTCATGTGTGGATTTCATACGTTCAACACTTACGGCGGAGAGGTGAGGCTTTTAGGGAGTCGGGAGGGAGGAAGTCTTGCAGCTACCTTAGGTATCACAGGGGTTTATTGACAGCTAGTTTAGCGCCCCACGCGCGTGCTAAAGAGGGGGAGAGGGGAGAGAGTAACAGAGAAACAGAGAGAGAGAGAGAGATAGAGAGAGATAGAGAAAGAGAGAAAGAGAAAGAGAGAGAGAGAGAGAAAGAGAAAGAGAGAGAGAGAGAAAGAGAAAAAGAGAAAGAGAAAAAGAGAAAGAGAGAAAGAGAAAGAGAGAAAGAGAGAAAGAGAGAGATCAATATAAGACAGTGTGAATTAAAAAATTTGGTTTTTTTCTGCAATTTTCGAGTGAGCTGTTATTTTTGGCACGGAATTGGAATATTCCACTGTGGATTTAGAATATTCCACTGTTTGCCATAACTGACGATCGTAAAAATTGCCAGATCGGCGCTTTGACAATTTTAACGATCGTCAATAATGGCAAACAGTGGAATATTCCAATTCCGTGCCAAAAATAACAGCTCACTCGAAAATTGCAGAAAAAAAAAAACCAAAAATTTTTTTTAATTCACACTGTCTTATATGAACTATATTCTTTCTTGGTCCATACCTGGCAGGATATCCATGGCGAATGTCGTGCCTTCCTACTCGACCACGTCCTCGATTTCGATGCATTAAAAGCGAGAAAACTCTGAAATTGGGATTTCACTGTTAATGAACATGGAACTTTATTACCATGAACAAGTAATGAAAGACATGCAACCACAGCAGAACAAAGGAACGAAAGATAGCCATAAAGCTGGACGCAGCAGCGACCAATACGGCCAATCTATTCGAGAGGAAATGTAAGCAAATACCTTGAAATCGTTTATCAATCCATATGAATGAACAAAGCAAATGTTTAAAGAGACAACATTTTAGTGGGTCACAACTTAGCGATTTCTAGCTTTTGAGGTCTCTCCCAAATCTCGAACACCGGTGGGTTTCCCTCATTATGTCTACCATTGGCTTCCATCATCTTGATTTCTGGCTTTTGGGATCCTTAGCTTCGATTTCTGGCGTTTGGGATCCACGATCTCGATTTCTGGCTTTTGGGGTCCAAACCCACGATTTCTGGCTTTTGGGGTCCTACCACAACGATTTCTGGCCTTTGGGGTCCAAACCCATGATTTCTGGCTTTTGGGGTCCAAACCCTCGATTTCCGGATCTTGTGAGCACAGTCCCGATTTCTGGCTCTTGTGTTCCAGGCTCTCGATGATTGGGGAAGCTGCCCAACGCTCCTCCTTGAGCCATTTCAGCTCTTGCTTCTGGTTGTCGTCGTTTATAGACGAAGCGCCGCATGCTCGAAAACCCAATAGCACGTCCACGTCGAGGAGGCTGGACAATGCGAATGTCGTCCTCAACGAGCATTGTTTACATTTCGACTGCGGAAGACGGATGGTGAAGCATTTCGAAAGAGTACGTGGCTTGCAGCCGGCAAGAAGACGACGTAAAAATCGATGGGAATGAGTATGGGTGAGAACGGCCTAGCAGCGGCAAAAAAAGAGAGCGAGAGAAAGAATAGAGAAGTAGGAGAAGTGAGAAAGAAAAAGGGCAAACGTGCATGTTCTAGCACGTTCTTCTTGTTGCAAAATAAAGGGTCTTGTCGTTGAAAATTTCTAACCGATATTGTGCTAGTATATATAGCATGTGAAGCAAATTTTCCGTTGAGGAAGAAAGACGGCGGGAAGTGGAAGCAGGGAAATCGAACATAAACAATGGAGTCATGTGACGCACCCACAGCCGCTCTCATGCTGACGCGCCATTCGCAGTGCAATCTCTCTCCCCCCTCTCTCTCTCTTCTCTCTCTCCGTGCTATCTTTTGGGCGGAGCTCCCATAGACCAGTCCGGCCACATTCTCTATATTACGAAAGTCGACTAGCAGGGAAAGGGCGGCCAGCTGCCGCAGTTTAGTATGTAACCTTCGAACAGCTGTTATTTGCAGCAGATATTCTAGTGAAAGAGAAGATAGAGAACAGCGCAGTATGCAGGATAATAAGATATGTGCTATAGATTTACTCGAAAAGCTAATAAAATGATCCATTTTGCAAAAGAAAGTATATAAAACATCTATAATTCAAGTTGAAATACACAGCGGCCAGCCTCACTAAAACATAAAAGGTCATAATGAGGAGTAGAAAGTTAAGTGGAAGAAGATTTGGAGAGAGAAAGGGATGTTAGTAGTGATAAGAGAAGGTCATAGAGCACGACGCTCTCAATCTCTCACTCTCTCTCCTCAATTTTTACCTCTCGCTCTTGCACGATTTCTCTCTTTCCCACTTTTTTAATACCTGTCCTTCATTCTATAAACGCTAACATTTTCTTCTACACCTCTAACCTCCACGGATCTATCCCCGTAAAGATACTGCTACTCACATGTATTAAGCCGGGAGAGAGAGAGAGAGAGAGAAAGAGAGAGAAAGAAATAGAGAGAGAGAGAGAGAGAGAAAGGAAGAGAGAGAGAGAGCAAAAGAGAGAGAGAGAGAGAGAGAGAGAGAGAGAGAGAGAGAGAAAGAAGTAGTCCGAAAGCGGCTGACATGACAAGAAACAATTATAGGGGAAGGGTGAGAGGCATAATTGCCGATTTGGAAAAGGAGGGGAGTTGTTATTGCCTGTAATAATTTAATGTAAAGAAAATTTACTCCTGAAAATATTGCTCTGTTTCTATACTAAGTGCCAGTATTTGAAGGTATACTAACGTTAAAATAAGAGACATTACTAGCAAGGAATTTCCAAAAAGAATAAGGTGTATCAAATACTACTAAAGTGCTCGAACAATTAACTAAAGGCGAATAATAAAAGATGAGGCGGTACATAATGCTATTTAGGTAGCATATATACATATCTTTTTTCAAATGGACCTCCAATGCCGCAGAGAGCTATTTTTGTTAGAATTTTTTCCTCTATGCTTGTTGAAAACAATAAGCAAGTTATTTAAGTGGTCTTGGCCGCAGTCAATCACGGCCGTCTCCCTCATCGTATCGACATGGTCGAATATATCCATGACAAGAAATTGGAGTCTCCATACCAATTCGAAGGTTCACATGCAGACCTTGCCGCACTTGCTCGCTCGACGAACTCTTGCATTCTCTATATTCATAATTCTTGCGCAATGATGTGACCATAATCGCTATGCTTTCTATTCATACAATATCAGTTGTGCCATTTTAATTTTCCGGTGAACATATTGGGCATTCCTCTATAATGCCTCCTTCATGCACAATGTTCTGTGACCTCAAATAGCTTCACAAGACTGCTTCTGGAAAATCAAGGATCCTTATTTCTCCATTGTTAATATAAAAAAAAGAAGGGACATCCTCACATGCAAAAAATCTGATTCTAAAACACCAACAAATTCAAATCGAGGATCAGCGCAGCCGAATATGATTGGAAAATAGTCATTTGACCAAGCACAAAATAAAAACTTGACTGACAGTTTTAGAGTGCGCTCTAGTAGGCTGCTCCTACGCGGCTGTGCTCACTCGATATCCATCCAGCTTCTCTCACTTCCGTCTGGTTTTTCCTGCAACTGCTTCGTTCATTAAAGACCCGAAATTGTTATCGAGAAATTTATAACTAATTAAACTCCACTTGGTAGCATTCATATAAGTGAATTTTCGGAAGAATGTAGGAATTCAATATGTGTATGCCATTATGTTTATCGGCATCAGAAATAAGCACAAGAAAATTTTTTCAGACTTTACAAATATGGGCTAAAATGCGGATGCCGTGTAAATTTCTACCAAACGGTGCTCTTCACTGTGTATATGATGGATCATGTCTTCCCACAAATGTCGATATGTAAGCAAATGCCATTCCTAGTTCTCGTCATAGGCAACTTCACGACATAGCCGCATATTTCTTTTTTTTATTGTCACGTGCTAACATGGAATAGCATTCGCCTACTACTTGTCTGAGAAGCCAGGCCGCCTGAAGCATGACCTTGATCATTGTGCTAATATCCACCTCGGTGCTCGAACCAGCCGTCACGTGTCCCGTGCTGAGAATTCTCTGCCCGCCCCATCTCCTTAGGGGGCGGAGCGAGAGGCAGATTCCGTGCGGCCACTGAGTGACCGCAATATGTATGTATTTTTGCTGGATTGAACACTTGACAACACAAGACGCAACCAATCAGGAAGGTCAGAAGCACTTGTAGAAAACAGAAAGAGAAATATACAGACACAATGTAGATGAACACCACACACTTCTAGCACAAAATCTTCCCTAATCATACGTAGATCACAGCTTCCCCAAACGGGATGACGCTCTCTCCATACTTGTTCAAATATGTCTTATTTTATTTACAGAGCTGGGCGACAGAAATTGTTATGGTGAAGTACAGTAAACTCGGGTCACTTTTGCTATTCAAAGAAACCAGAAATAACAGCCGCAGGAAGCTTAAATAGATCAGCGGCAAAAATTTTCAAGCTGGTGAAAGAATACAACGCGCCCTTCACGCGTTGCAGTCCCTTAGATCGAGTCGCGTCCAAACTATTCAAGCACTAACGCTGTTGATCGCCTTTAATACTGCATAAGACTGTGTAAATGCAAAGGAAAGAAAAGAAAAACTATATAAGCAAAACAAGCAGTAGAAGAGAAAGGGAAAGCAGTCCTGCTCCGGGTGGAATGAACTGTTAAGTGGATAACAGCAGCGGCATTTTAAGGGGTCGGAAAAGTGGGCGTGGCATGCGAAAGATATCTGTGGGCGGAGCAACACGATAGAATGGAACACCTAAACAGAGACACGGGAGAGAGGGGTACGGAGAGAAGAAGGATGAAGGACTAATCAGTGGAGATAAAATAGGAGAAGAAAATATAAAATAAGAAGTGACAGTTGAGGAGTTCGGATTTATTGGAGAAGATGAGAATTTATAGTGAACATTTTAGATGAAGTTGCAATACGAAATTGACGAGTGCAAAGGGAAGAGAGAGTCGGAGAACAAGAACTAAAAAACAAGAGAGAGGGAGGAAGAGATGGAGAGAGAGAGAGAAAGAGAGAGAGAGAGAGGGTTGTGTCCTAACATAGGAACGGACAGGGAATAAACTGTGCGAGGAGTGGAGAGGTGGTAGAGAGCTTTATTAAGAAGGGAGAGTAGAAGAACGCAGTCTAGAAGACTTACGAAAGAGAGCAAGGAACCAAGTGAAGTGACCTCATCGTATGGAATGAGACTGACAATATGAAATGAGTGAGCCTCAAATAGGTTAGTATTCTAATTAAAATTATAAAATGAACAGAGGGAGGGAGGAAGGTAGGGAGGGAGAGAGAGATAGACATAAGGAGAGAAAAAGAGGAAGAGGAAAGACAGAGAGAGAATAGGGGAGAAAGAGAGAAGGAGAGAGGGAGAGCGAACGGGAAAATTAAGAACAAGGAAGCCGGATGATCAATTTCAAAATAGTCTTACAAAAGCTTCCTTTAGAACATCGTCATAGCGCAATGCAATATATTGTTTCCACCGTACAATCCGCAAATGATCATACTATACGTTTTTCTTTATAAGAAATTAAAATTAGTCTCAAAATCATGGGAGATGTAATTAAGATTTTCGGGTAAAAGTTATGAAACGCCGCAAGGAATAAGGAATCGGAACAACGCTAGATGCAGGAAATAAATCATTACATTTGTGTTCCGTCACAAGCATCGCTCATAATGCGATAAAAGAGATATCAGCACAAGATCTTTGCGAAAAGGCGTTCTGCTAAGCCGCGCAAGTGAAAAACAAAGAGAGCGAGAGAATAAAAGAAAGCGAGAGAAAGAAAGAGAGAGAGCGAGAGAAATAAAGAGAGAGGGAGAGAGAGAGAAGGAAAGAGTGAGAGGGAGGGGAAGAATAGCAGTAAAAGCCGACCTGGTGCCAGGGTGAGCATTGCGCGGCCTCTCGCGGGACATCGAGCAGCAGATGACCCGAAGCCGACGAGGGATGCCCGCCATCGAGTCTAGCTATAAGAGTGTTCAATGGTCCGCATATAAGGGGGCATTCCATTATATCTGAGAGAATAACAACACATTTCTTTAATTTAAATTAGCGACTAAAGTGAAAACCGCTCTTTAGTCGCTAATTTAGATTAAAAGGTGATGAGTATTTTTTTTTAGATCCTGAAAATCTAAATGATTGGTTAGGCACTGATAAGAAATCAGAAACAGCGGTTATCATTCAAACATCAAAAAAACTTAGATAGCATTTCAGCATTGAAAAATGAGCAGCTGTCAATCAAAATATATGTGGCAAACAAGTGTCAATCAACATAGATGCCTATTACATGACACGATAAACGTTTACAACAATTCGCACCAACTTTATGCGCATGCTAGATATCATTTAAAACTGATCACTTAAGTATGAAAGACAAAACGAAAACGGTTTAGAACGCCACGTCATCATCATTTTTTCCGCGGAGAATGAGCATAAGCTGACATAAGAATCTCCAAGTGACACTCTGTAATTATAGTGCGAAATGCGCGATTTTATAAAATTAACTTTCTTATACACCGAATATACTAGGAAGCGTTATTTCTCAAGGTTGGCTTTAATTCGTACTGGCTTCTCTTGTTTTGGTGAATCACGTGTGGAAAATGTTTGTGCTACTGCAATGTCTCTCTTCCTTGTGTTAAGCGATGAAATGATAAGTCAGATATGTTTGTATTGTACTCGGCGCATTTCTGATAATTCTTGTCCATTCTTGAACTTTCAAACTTTTCATTTCACTCTATAACATCACGTTTAGATGTCTCAATACTATTAAAAGTCCATTGAAGATATCGATAGTTCGCGAGGCAGACAGGGCTAGGCTGAACTCTTTCGTGGCCTGGCCGTAGTGTGTTTGCCATGGCCGACCACGAAGTGGAGGGCGTGCTTGGCGAGGTGCGCGAGTTGCTGAGGCGCGGCAGCGACACGGACGGCCAGCTCGGCGGCATGCTCAGGCGGGCGGCCGTCATCTCCGATCGCATCAGCGCCATGAAGTAGGAGATTCTCTTACTAGTTTTTTTTAGTATTCTTTTATTAATTATTCGTATTATGCCAGGCAGCTTTTTTTTCCTAGTAGTATATCCAAGGTGAAATATACTGATTTGAATGCTGTATCTCCCATCCCGTGTTACCAGGGAGTTCCAACACGACTTGGAGCAGCTGCGCGGGGCGAACAACTCGAGCGAGCGGCGCCGCGCGCTCCTCAGCGAATTGCAGCACGAGAACCGCATGATCATGTCCTACCAGGCACGAATCAGGCTTTCCGTTCTCTTCCCTGAATGTGAAACATCACTCGTATCCTATCAACCTGCGGCTTATGTCTTCCTGTACCTTATCACTGTCCCCTCGTTAAGTAACTAGGTCGCCGCAGAGTGCCTGACCTCACTCTTATCAGTGTTTATCAATCGTGCCCTAAAAAGTAGTATATGTATTCCAAATGTGTTCTATTTTCAGGAGGAGAATCACATGCTGAAAGACGCGCTGGAGAAGAGCTACGCAACTCTGGATGAGGTACGTGAATTGGAAAAGTCGCTGAACGTGTACTTGGAAAAGTCGCTGAACGTGTACTTGGAAAAGTCGCTGAACGTGTAGCCGTAACAGTAATGAGTTGCTTCTACTGATTTAGTCATCCTTCATCTGTTGCAAGTATCATCTAAGTGATTTGTGAAAAGTTACCTCATTGGCTTAAATTGAATGAACTTTCTTCTCATTTATTTCCATGACCTTCTCTTTCACGATTACGTCTTTTGTACGGTCTTGTTTTTCTATTCATGTACAGTGTCGTCTTGTTCTTCTCAAAAATATGTTTATGGGTATTGGTTCTCATTAAGCTTCTGGAGGAAGTGCCTTAATCCTAACTCTTTGATCTCTAACTACTCCTCCTTTCTGGTTAATCTCTTACTCGTCCTCCCAGATCATGCACCGCCACCGCACCCTCATGACCCGCGTGCAGGCCGACCCGTCTCTGGTCGCCTTCTCACCCGCTCTCCTGGAAGAACTCCTCGCCCGGCCCATTCACTGCCGCGCACTCACCTCCGAGCACTGGCTGTGCGAGTTCATTTCATTCAATTTCATATGCTCCAAGACATGGTTTATATTTTTAGAAGAAAATCATTAACTAAATGTTTTATATATATATATATATATATATATATATATATATATACATAGAATGTTGGATGGGCTTTCATAAAATAAATGAAGATAGGAATATATATTTCTGAATTTCCAGCAACTTCTACCGACGAGTGGCCGAAGTGATGGTTTACTGCGAGAAGCTGGCCGCCGCAGACACGAGACGCTATGCACAACTCGCAAAGGAGAACTCAGTCCTCAGGTTGGAGGGTTACGGTATTCATCAGATTTACGGTATTTAAGTATCTGGTGATTATGGAAAGGGATTACAATAAGTGAGGAAGGTTAACTTAATAACCAAGGGCTGAATTTGATAGGGAACTCCTGAACTGTGCCCGTCTCTCGGATCCAACCGTCGCCCTCCAGTTCCGCCTTCTCATGGAGGCATATAATCGAGCCGAGGAAAAGTCAGTATTAACCATCCGGAATGTAAGTAGTAATCAAAATGTTTCATTTTAAAAATCACCTTTTTATGTTTATGAAAGCGGAGTGAATTTTTTTTGTAAAATACCTGAATTAGCTAAGTTATCTATTCAAGCATAAAAATATATCTAGAGTTTCAAACATATTTACAGAGAGGAGAGGAAGAAGAATGCAGAAGAAGAAGAGGAGCCACAGGACTGCGCAGATGAGAACCTAAATGGCTCAGTGAGCACTGAAGAGGTTCGCATCCATGTCCAATCTCATTTTGTTATAGGAAGTATTATTGCCGTTGATTTCTGATCTAATAAAGTATCTTAAAGTGTTTACTACCAAATTAAAAAGGAATAAAAATGCAAATGTAATTTCTTGCCTTACAAGATTCTGATTTAAGGATATCAATCTGAACGTGACGGTGCTGGACAGACGACTATTGCTGGAAGAGAAGAAGAAGAGTAACGGAGTGGGCCAGAACGGGCCCTCCCCTTCCAAGCCACTCCACACGGAGGAGTCCCAGCCAGACGAGTTGCTCTCTCCCTCCAAGAAGATCAATGTCAACTCGACTGTGCCAGACATGGTGAATCATCTAACCATTACACTCTTCTATCCTATTCCATTCATGTGCTTGCCATTTTCTTGCCGCAGTCTATTCCTCGACTCTGCCGCTATGGGGAAAAGTACGATGCACTTTCTGTCTCTCTCTCTCTCTCTCTCTCCCGCGAAAGCTTCTGGAGATTCCCTTGCTGATTGGAGAAAAGGGATTAATCATGATGATTCACGAAGCAAGGCTTCCCTAGAGATATCTCTCTCTGCCTCTACAACGAGACGAAGCAATGAATAAGATGGGAGTAAAGTCTGAGAGAGAGGGAGGGAGAGAGAGAGAGAGAGAGGAAGAGAATTGATGGCCTTCGTGAAGGAGCAGCACCCAGTGACCTTTTCCTTCCCTTCCTTACACAGTTTTTGAGTTGATGGAAATAGGATCATTGACGATGTTAAAGGGGGTTCCATTGAAATAGATGGTGGAATGAAAGAAGAGGAAACGGGTCGGGATGTTTATGCGTCCATCTCTCATGGCCGGGAAGAGAACGGAGACGAGAGAAATGTCTCCGTTCTATGTGAACGAGATGGCTACGCCAGATAATTGGCAGACGAAGGGGCTAAAGGAGAAAAGAGAGAGAGAGAAAGGGATTCAGAGGGAAGAAATGTTTTGTCTACATCGAATGTGTTTTGAGAGCATTTCCATCTGTTTTGACAAAAGATAGTTTTAGACATGTTCATGTAGGCCTGAGAGAGTTTTCGTTTTGTTGGGGGTTGTCTGAGTTTCTCAGCCGAACATTTTATGTAATACATTAAGAAATAATATTAAATTAACAAAAAAAATTGTGTTATTCAGTTCCTTCCATTCTGCTATTGGCATTCGTATTTTTTGACCTAAATGTAGTTGATGAAATTCTGTTTATTCTGTCTGTTTATCTCTCCTCTGCATGCAGATTTTGGCTGCTCTGGAAACGAACGAGAAGGAGCGAAAGGAATCGCCCACCAAGTCTCCTTCCATGTCAGATTTCCTCGTGACCGCGGGAATATATACCTAGTCAATATTTGGGTTTTTTTTTTTAGAATGAACTCACCGACGCGTGAAGAAGAGGAAGAATCGGATGCGGAGAGTGACGTCACCGTTATTGAGGTTTCCGACTTAAACTCGATATAAACACACCCGAGGAAACTCTAAACGCGCCCCACGAAATTCTAAACAAGCACGGTGTATTACGGCCGGTGGAAAATCATGTTATTAGGGGAAAATTTAGTGCCAAACATGAGATTTATTTATTTATTTGTTCATCCATCGTTAAGATGTGACGACTTTGAAAATGAACAATAGAAAGTGGCGAGTCGTCAATTGTGATGGAAAAGGAAGGGGAAGCCGGGGTTTGTATTTTTGTGAGTAGATTAATGCGAACCATATCAATCATAAATGTTGATTTTATTGCAGAGAAAGAAGGCGTGAACGGAGAGCAGGGAATGGTTTCGGCGGGAAAGATAATATAGGGCCGCTCTATTCATTTTTTTTACCTTATTCCGTGTCCTCTGACCTACTTGCTGTCGTGTTATCCGGTTCTTCCAAGTCTGAGTTGTGAGAACACACGCAAATTTTTATGGTTCAATATTCGAACTGGCAATTTTTTTTTTAATTTTTTAGTGGTACAAGCGCAATGATTATGCCAGGATACGATGGGAAATATTGAAGTCATGAAGTTGTTTTACTCGCTTTTGGATCACATTAATTTAAGGAAGTAGCCAGCTTTAATTTTGCTCGCTTGCTTATATGTTTTTTTGTTCTCCAAAATTGTAATGCTGAATCGATTTGTGATATTCCATGATTTGGCTTTCACTTGCTTCTTCATCTTGAATGACGTCATATTTCCCTATTCTCCCTTTGCTGCCCATCCTCATCTCTCCATGTATAATCTGTCCATCGCCTGCTTCTGTCGCCTTCTCCATGCCGGGCTTGCTGTTCTGCTCTCTCTTTTCCTGTTCTCTTCCCTTTTCTCCTCCATCAGTGCTCTGTTGCTGAATCGGGTACACGTCGATGCAGGATTCTGAATCTACTTAAACTCTCTCGTCTGAAAGTATACGGCCTTTCTGTAGGAATTGAGCCCAGTTTTAAAGGACTTGCATTTATTGATCGTCTATTTGGATGTCTTTTTCATCGAATGCATTCCAGTCTGTGAGAGACTTCCCTCAAATCATCTCTTCTTCTTAGAATTATCATCTCTCCTGTTTTAAATTGTCAGGATTTGCTCTTCTAGCCGTCCGTATGTGCCAATTCATTGCGAGAGTGTCCAATTTGATTTATTATACGAAGAACCCATAAATTATTATTATTAGATGATTACAAAATAGCACTTCGCTAATACGGCATTGTACACGATAAAAGAATGGAAGTGAAGAATGAGAGCGAGGAAAACATTGCACGATAGTGCATACGAATATTGTTCACTGTGACAAATCGAGGAGGAATTCAATATTAAGTGGGAATTGTGGAAGACGGAGAACGTACTGCTGTCCGCGTGGAATGATATGACTTCTTGGGAGCAAAGGCACGGATCGTGGAAAACGTAAAATAAATAAAGCCTGGAGCTAGAATAACAACAAGTAGAATCAGAGGATGAGCCATCAACACAAGAAAGACGGGGAGCGATCAACGCTAGAAGAACGGTCAAAGGGAAGAGAAAAGAGTGCGAGATCCTCGTTGGATATGAAGGAGTACTGTAGATGCTGATGTTGTGTTTAGCCGTTGTATGGGTAGAAACGAGGCTGTTGCTGTTGAGGAAGAGGCCGCTGGAGAACGGGCGAGATCATGCCGGGCCGAGAGAGGGGAGCGAAGGGACGAGCGACTGGTCGGTAGTAGAGAGTGGGAGGTTGAGGGGAGAGAGAGAGCAGACGAGGAGAGACAGGCAAGGAAGGGGTCGTCGAGGGGGCGAAGAGGGCCGTGGTCGACGTCGACGATTCGAAGCCGTCCGATCGGAGCTGAAAATCGTCATCTCTCTAACTGGCTGTATCTCTCTCCCACTCTCTGTCCTCGCGAGCTCTCTCTCTTTCTCTCTCGTTCGAGGATGTTGATATGGAATCCACAATTCTCTCTCTCTCTCTCTCTCTCTCTCTCTCGCTGCAGCAAAAATCCAAATTACTGACAATAGCGCTCTCGTTGTACTGGCCGTTCGTGAAGATCTGATAGTCGCCGCCAAGGCAGTGATGCAGGAAACGTTCGACGTAGCCGCACTGGGCGAGTCGGTTCGCTGCCTGAGAGAAAGAAAGAGAGAGAAAGAGAGAGAAAGAAAGAGAGAGAGAGAAAGAGAGAAAGAGAGAGATAGAGAAGCACACAACGAAAATGAAAGAGAGAAAGAGAGAGGAAGAGAGAGAGAGAGAGAGAGAGAGAGAGAGAGAGAAATCAGGAAGAAACAGGAAATGGAGAATTTAAAGTGGTCGTGAAGATAATGGCATTGAATGTAGGGTTAAATAAAATGTACAGGCAAACCTTCCGGAAGCCGTGTCCTTCATCCGGATAGAGGACGTAGCTCACAGGGATACGGCGGCGCTGGAGAGCAGTCACGAATTGGTCTGAAGCGAG
Organism: Allodiplogaster sudhausi; assembly: GCA_945643635.1. Classification (NCBI taxonomy): domain Eukaryota; kingdom Metazoa; phylum Nematoda; class Chromadorea; order Rhabditida; family Diplogasteridae; genus Allodiplogaster; species Allodiplogaster sudhausi. The sequence goes on from CALZFC010000256.1 coordinate 2,760,650, forward strand.
AGAGAGAGAGAGAGTGAGAGAGGGAGAGATATAGAGAGAGAGATAGAGAAATAGAAAGAGAGAGAGAGAGAGAACCAAAGTTTTCAGAAAAAGAATTGACAAATATCCTTGTATCGATGCTTGATGTTTGCGGTTCCTCCATTCAAAACATTTTGCCCTACAACATTTGTGATGCTGTCTGGCTTTCGAATGGCACCTTGCCATTTAGCAGACCATTGCACTTGTCTTTATTTTTTAGCTAGAAGGGTGGACGCAATGCTACGGTGGATTCATGACTCATTTCGGAGACCAAATCAATGATTCACTCTATACCATCTCTCTCTCTCTCTCTGGCTCTCTCTTTCTCTCTCTCTCTTTCTGCTCATACTCACTCCGTCTCTGACTTGTCCTTTTCTCAAGATCTGATTGAAACAAATTTTTCATCCGTCTGTCCCATTTTTTTACTTCGCTCTTTATCCCCCCTCTGCTTCTCTCCCTCTCTCGACCCTTTCTAAATCGCTCACTCCTTTCCTTCGATTTCTTTGACGAGTCAGTCAAGACTGTGCCAGCAGACAACGATTACGTATGTATGAAGGAGCAACACTGACTGTAAAAGAGGGCCGCAAGTAAGACAGATTGACACAGAGAGTGAGAGAGAGACGCAGAGTGAGAGGGAAAGAGAGAGAGAGAGTGAGAGCATGTATCTGCGAGTCGTATTTCCCCATTCAACATTCTTTGTGAAAGCAGCAGATGCAGAGAGAAGAAAGAGAGGATGGAAATAGCAAAGACACTGAAGATCTGGGCGGGCGAGGGTTGTCACTTTGACGCTTTTACTACTCGACCAGCGACAGAGTGTTTTCACTCTGCGCTCGCCTCCTTTCACCCTCTCTCTCTCTCTCTCTCTCTCTCTCTCTCTCTCTTTCTCGGTTTTCCACTGTTTTCCCAATGTGCGCTTCCTTTCCCGCCATTCAGCCGTGTACGTCTGCTCTCACTTTCCTCACAGACAAAGAAGATCTGCCAGGGCGCAAATGCGAAAGGGGAGAAGGAGAAATCCAGTAGAATCCACAGGGACTTTCCATTCAGAACTCGCAGCCATCATCAATGATTAGCTCAATTTTACGGAAATGAGTCGGGAATCTTCCCTGCCCGGAACATCCCGACTCCCTCTCCGGTTACGGTAATCTCGAATGACCGTACCACTCTCGGCCTGCTTGACACGCGGATCATTGGCGCCGTGCAGAATGATCAGCGGCTTCTTGACGCGGTCGGCGAAGAAGAGCGGAGAGCGCGCCACCAGCGACTGCCGCCCAGCTTCCGTGTCGATGTCGGAACCAAGCATCTGAAGAGGAGACGTCGAGGTCTCTTTTTTCATCACTATCTCTCTATCTCTCTCTATCTCTCTCTCTCTCTCTCTCTCTCTCTCTCTCTCTGGTTCTCCCTCTAGCTCTCTCACTCACTCTCTGTACCTCTCTCTCTCTCTCCCTTTAAATGTGTCTCCCCCTCTCTCTACCTTGGTGAGATCATTGTAGAAGCCGAGCCAGTAGGGTGGCACCGCCTCGAGTAGCGAGACGAGATTGGATGGGCCAACAATGTCAACACCGCATGCGAATGTGTCGGGAGTGAAAGTGAGCCCGACAAGGGCGGCGTAGCCACCGTATGAACCGCCTGTTATGCAATTTATTCTATGTATATTATTTATTTGTTTGTTTATTGCATACCACGATGCATATTTTTATAGAGGAAAATATACATGAAATTTAGAGATATATATATATATATAATATTATTTTCATCAAATTATATTTGTTTATAAAGAGATAGAACGGACCCATGATGGCGACTTGGCTGCGATTCGCGATTCCCTTCGCGACAGCGAACTCGACGGCGTCCAGCAGATCGTAGTGCATCTTGCGGCCCCACTCGCCGTTTCCCAGATTCGTCAGCCGCTTCCCGAATCCGACCGAGCCACGGAAGTTCACCTGGAAAGCGAGAGAGAATGAGAGAGAGAGAGAGAAATAGAGAGAGATTGAGAGAGAGAAAGAGAGAGAAAGAGAGAGAAATAGAGAGAGATTTAGAGAGAGAAAGAGAGAGAGAGAGACAGAGAGGGAGAGAGAGACAGAGAGGGAGAGAGAAAGAGAAAGCGACAGAGAGAGAGAGAGAGAGAAAGCGAGAGAGAGAGAGAGAGAGAGAGAGAGAGAGAGAGAGAGCTTACCATTAGGTTAGAAATTCTTTTTTTCCACCGAGAATTACTATTTTCCCAACATTTATAATTGCGCGTGACATGAGAATTTGTGCGAATATCAGTGATTGATTTCTTATAAAATATGGTAAATCTCTTCTAAGTAAGAGATTACCTGGAGGACCGCGTATCCGCGACTCGTGAGCCACGCGTTGAGCGGAGAGAAGCCATACGTGTCGCGAGCCTGAACTTCTCTCTTTGCTCTTCTTCTGTTCTAACTAAAGACAATATTGTTCCGTGTTGTGTCTCAAAAGGCGCCCCATTTCTAGTGCCACCGTATACCTTGGGACCGCCGTGCACGAGGACGACCATCTTTTGCGGCCGCGCCGGCAGCATCCCGAGTTCCGCGTAGCCCTTGTCGGCGATCGGTGCCTCCTGAGGGCGGCGGATGGCTGCCTGCAGGGAGAGATTATAGAGAGAGAAAAAGAAAGAGAGAGAGAAAGAGAGAGAGAGAGAGATGGAGAGGAGAGAGAGAGAGAGAGAGAAAGAAAGAGAAAGAGAGAGAGAAAGAGAGAGAGAAAGAGAGAGAAAGAAAGAGAGAGAAAGAGAGAGAGATTTGGAGAGAGAGAGAGAGAGAAAGAGAGAAAGCTCTGACATCGGGCGGCAGCGAGAGATATGCCTGAATGACGAGGTTGTCGCGGGCGGAGAAGTCGAAGCCGATCTGGCGATTCAGCTCGTAGCTGAACTCAGAATTAAAATAGTTTCGGGAGGAAAAACAAATTCGGAAACGTTGATGAGATTAGTTTCCAAAATCGAAAATAAAAAAATAGCAGGAAATGTATCGATCCCGTACCCCTCGAGATCAGGGTGCGTGTTGAAGAGGAGCTCGGCGGCCTTGAGCCAACGGCGGTAGACGAACACCTCGAAGGGATTCTCGGCAGAGAGATACGTCACCAGCCATGTCTGCATGTCTGCAAGGGAGAAGGAGAGATAGAATAGCTGCACATTTCTGTTCCTTAGGCCAGCGAATATATCCATAGAGCTGCAGACAGCCTCTATGGATATATCCGTACTTTTTATCCGTTTGCAGTAACGGATATTCATCTCTGTGCGTTAGCTTGAAAAGGCGCGACGAACCACGCGAAATGCTCATGATCTGCAGAGAGCCGTGCGGTCGAAGATTGACGAGGTACTGGAAGTCATCCATTACGGTCTCGTTAGCCACGAACAGCTCCGGCTTGTGGTAGAACTCGGAGACAGCCAGAAGGGTCTTGTCCTGGAGAGGGAGAGAAGTGGTGGGGGTGAAGGAGAGATAGAGAAAGCGACACTGGAGAGTATGACAGAGGAAGAGACATAGAGAAAGAGATAGAGAGAGGGAGAGAGAGAGAGATCGCTACCTCCGGATGGAAGAATACTTGGCCGATTTGTGCGCGGGTTGCCGTGTAGAGCACCTGTAGAAGGAAATCAGTCAACACATTCCTCATCAAACAAAGTAGCACTTTTAACTAATGTTTTTTTTTCTTACTAATCGGACAATCCATAAATTTCTTGTTTATGAAATGGACCTCTCGCTTGGCAAAGTCATTGAAGGGAGCAACGACGAGATGGCCGAGATCAGAGCCCTCTCCCCAGATCCAGAAGATACGCTCGTTGTCCTTGTCGAAGGCTATCGGGCTGAAGTGGAGGATAAGCATATGACTTTGGACCTTCTTCACTCTAGTTGGTAATTGACGGAGAGAAATAAAGAAAAAGAACAGGAGAGAAGGAAGAAGGTAGACAAAGAGAAAGACTACAAGTACAAAGAATGAGATTGCGATTGTAATCATACGCAGTGATCGGCTTGTCCTCAGCCTGCACCCGCACGTACTCCGTCCAGTACTCCTTGTCGGATGTCAGCTCCTTCCTTCTCTTTGCCTTCTCCGTCAGACTAGAACAGGAAGGATGGAAATTCTACTCAGAGTACAGAGTTATGGCAAGATCATCTCAACCGGTGGACTTGAATTGAGTCAAGGATGGAGAGCCACTTCATTTCCATACTTCGTCCCTTCTACTACTTGTTACATACAATGATTTCTGACAAAAACATCTCCGATATTCACAATGTCGTTCTCTAATGAATTGCACTTGACGTGTCTGTCTCCCTCTTCCAATTGTCTTCCCTTGCTTGCTCGGCTCAGACGAGATGACCGCGCGCTTTTCGCCGCGCTTCACCTTTCGTGCTCGACAGTCCAAGCGTATTTGCTTACCGTTCACTCTCTCTCTCTCTCTCTCCCAGTGTTTCTTACTATCTACTTTTTCCACTTGTCCCCCCTCACCCTCTCTCTTCTCTCCTCCTGTCTACTCTTCGCCCCGACGTACCTCAAATTCATAATCTCAGCCTCGCCACTTTGCATTATGATGTCGTTATTGTTCCTGCTCGTTATATTCTCACCCTCCTTTCTGGTCACTCTCTCTACCTGATTTCTCCACTCTCTTACTCCCCCTTCTTATCCCTCACGCAAGGTCCATTCCAACCCCAAGGCGCGTCAGTCTCTATGCTCGGGTATTTGTCTACTTTTTGGTAATGGACACCTGCTCTCTTTGCGCTTTTGCGCTTTTCTACTCTCTCTCTCTCTCTCTCTCTCTCTCTCTCGTCCTCTCTCGCTCTCTCTTAATCCCCTTCAATATATAATTCAAGTGTTCGCCCGCCTTGTCTCTAATGCTCCCGCCTCGCAGACTTCTGCGCCGTGACTAACAAAGTGCGTATTCCTTGTATGGCTAGGAAAGGACAATAGGAAATTCAAGAAAGAGATCTCGGTCAGTTTCAGTCTGCAGCAAGAAGTGAACTAGGAAAGTAAGAAAGAGTCGGAGAGTGAGAGAATTAGACTAGGCATAGCCTGGTAGCCACTGGGAAATTGAGAAGATTTCCCAGTGGCTAACAGAGTCTTTTCATGATTTAATATAAGGAATGACCGAGATTCCCGCGAGCTTAAAATTAGTGCCCCTCTAACTTGGAAGACTTCTTAATGCGCAATATGTTTCTAACATACACACTACTTTTCGGTGTCGCACGGTATAAAATTTCAAAAAAATGCTAGGTATAATATGTTAGAAAATGACGTATGTATATGTATGTGTACATAAAGAAAAAGAGAAATATGAATCCTCACGTGAAGTAGGCAGTGGTGCCGTCGTCTTGCTCTTCGACCGCAAGACGAATGGACATGTCGTTGTCGGGAATGAAGACGGGGAACCTTCAAGGACCACGAAATCTACTTGCGTCAGGCAAAATGGCGCGAATTCAAGGATGAATTTTTGGCTTCTTAAATACCGGCCATTTATAGCCCGCTAACCTTATTAGGTATCCTAACTTGGTTTTGCCTTAAATTGTACGATACTAAATTCGATAACGCACCGCTTGTTCGTGATGAGCAGCGACAACTCGTTAGTGAGCAGATCGAACTTGTAGACATTGTGGAAGCTGAAGGAGAAGGGGCATTAGTTAGCATACTCATCTATGCGTCTATTTATAATCGTTCCTTCTCATTCTAGCAATTGCCACTTAACCCTCATCAAGAATCTTCAATTTTATTACATCCATGTATTGCGCTATCATTATTTATAATCTGGTCATACTCCTCCTCGCTCTCTTTCTCCCTCCCCTATCCTCTCTCTCTCTCCTCTCTCTCTCTATCTCTCTTTCTCTCTCCTCTCTCTCTATCTCTCTCTTCATACGCTGGCGTCGCATCGTTGATTCCAACGAGAACATAGTTGGCCTTCCGATTGTTTGCAATGATGAGCGAACGCACGCCGGGTGCATTCGACACAACGACGCGCTCGAAGCTGGGCGCGCCCTTCAAATTGCAGTATTCTATATTTAAAGATAAATAATAATAAATATATAGATTGTTTCTTGAAAAATGCAACAGGAGAGACAGGAGAGAGGGAGAGAGACAAGGAGTAGATAGGAGAGATAGAGAGAGAATACAGAACTGACAGGAGAGAGACATTAGAGTTAGGATGAGAGGAACGAGAGACAGAGCGAGAGAGAGAGGGAGGAAGAGAGCTAGAGTGAAAGAGAAGGAGAGAGAGGGTGCAAATGGAAGCGAGCCAAACCTCAGAGATGTTCTTCTTGAAGATCATGCTGTTCTCGTCGCCATTGTTATCCTGCGAGTAGAGGAGAATATCCTCGACTCCAGTCCATTCGTAGCCTCAAGACGAAAAGTTTATGATAGAATACATCTGCCATTTCTCATTTCTCTACTTTCTCTCTTCCTCTACCTCTCTCCCACTCTCACTCTCTCTGTCTTACTCTCTTACTCTCTCTATCTCTCTCTCTCTCTCTCTTACTCTCTCCCTCTCTCTCCCTCTCCTTCTCTCTCTCTCTCTCTCTCTCTCTCTCTCTCTCTCTCTTTCTCTGCCTGTCTAACCGAGCACGTCGCTCTTCCTCTCGAATGTGACCTGTCTGGTGTGCTTGCATGAGATGCATCTCGTGTACACATTCCTAATTCCGTTCTCGTCCGGTGCAATGTACGCGAGTACCTTCAAGACAGATCAATTCATATAAGTTTAATAGAATTAAATTGGACACCATCTCATAAGTCGTACCCTAATAGACAATATACAAATATTTTCTTGAATAATGCTGATTTAATAAATAAATTAAAATGTCACTTACTTTTCCGTCAGGCGAGAGCGAGGTGGCGGAGTACTTGGGATCGGAAAAGAGGGCCTCGCGAGGAATCAGAGAGAACGCACACGGAACGAGCAGCGCCAGGAGTTGCACGCTACCGCACGTTATCCGGCCGATGCCTCGCATTCTGGATGGACGGCGGGTCCTGGAAGGAAGACTTGGCATACTGTAGCACAAGAGATTATTCCAGTTGGAATTACTGGAATGATGAAGAACTAGGGGATATCGAAGAGAAAGGGCGCAACGACACAAAGAAAGGATGACCTAAAGTGCGTTAGCAACTAACGTTGCCTGGCGAGGACATCGCATTCTAACGTTCTCTCTCTCCCTCTCTTTCTTTCTTTTTTATGTAACTCGTTCTATTCTAATTTTAAAAAAGAGAGAAAAGAAGCAAAAATAATAATATTCTCGAGAATTGACAGTGATTGCGCTTTTCAAACAAACAAATTCCTGGCAAACAGTGGGTAGCCAGCAAACAAATAAGTGACCGGAAAAGAAAAAGTCAAGATGAACGCATCAAGCGGCGGAAGACAACTGACCATCGGCCGAACATCAACATTTCCTGCTCATCTGTCTATTTTTATTATTTCAAGAAAATTAAATTTTTTTTTCAGAAGGTCTGGTAAGCAAATTGTTCTATTCCCAGTGATTCGGCAGAAATGATGAGGTAAAGAAGATTCTAAGGAAGAATAAAAAAAATGAGATAAAAAGTCGTCGGCACCATTAGGATGAGAGACGGAGAACTGCGGTCATTACTGATGATATCAACAAAGCTAATTGGGTAGTCCAAAGATGAGAGGAAAAGCGAAACAGAGAGATAGAGAGACAGAGTGAGGCAGAGAGAGTGAGTGAGAAAGGAGGAGAGAGTAGATAAAATTGAAAGAGATCATGAATACGAGAGAGTGAAATACGAAGTACTACCAGAAGGAGCTATATCATAAGTACAATGCAAGATTTATCAAGTAGTGAGACCTGGTACATTAACCGATTCAGTGGAGTCGTCGTGGGGGTGGAGAGGAGTTAGAGAGGAGGAGTAGGGTCAGAGCGGAGCGCAGGTTCTCGTAGTCAGCCCTCCTCCTCTAACTCTCGTTCCTTGCTGTGTACCGACACGGAAGCACTCTGCTTATATATGGCGTGTACCTACCTTCTTCATCTTCTTCTTCTTGCGTCCGATGGTCAAACGCCCCCCGAGGGTGAGAAGGGTGAGCATCGAAGAGAGAGAGACAGAGAAGTTGTAGAGAGTGAGAGAGTGTGCTCAGCGGAGAGAGGAGAGAGAAGCCTGTAAATGGTGCCGGGCGCGAGAACAGTGATAGAGTCTGGTACAAGGGTGCGAAACGAGCCGCGCGGATAAGTACACCAAGTCTAAATTTAATATAAAAAGATTTGATTAGGAAGGGCAAAGAGAAAGAGAGAGAGACCAAATGATCTCGTAAGAATCAGAGATGAATGTTCTCTTTGTGATAACATCCATCTGGCTTACACAGCTTCCACGATTCTATGGTTTTCTGTTCTTCTCTCGAATCAGAACGATAAAATCAGCTATTCTTTTGCAATACTTTCGGCCTTTTCAACAACATTTTGTTCTTAAAAATTGCTTTATTAATGCCCATCCCTACATCCAACCCTCGATCACTTCATCAGCTTCTTATCATAGTCCGTAGACTCATTTCATGCTTCATAGCAACAGTTTTAGCTGCAATTGAATTCAAAAGAAATAAGATTAGAAAAATATTTTTATTCTAACACGTATTTTTGCATTGATTTATATTATGAACCCTTGTTCATAGAACTTTCATATATGTACATTGTAAATACATATGTACACATGGAGTAGAAGATGTAGCAGTGTATTCTCACTGACATGAGTGCGCGGTCTTTAAAACAAAAGGGCTTCTTCTTGTTTCCTCGAGTGCCGCACTTGTCACCGCAAGCACTCTTTAGTGCTTTTTCTCCCCCTTGCTTCTCACTACAACCTAATCTTTTGCTCTCCGGCTTCTTTCTTCCTTCTCTTCTGATCTGCTTCATCTCTTATCTCTTTCTCTCCTATCTCTCTCTCACATTCTCTCTCTCTTTCTCTCTCTCTCTCTCTCCCTCTCTCTCTCTTTTCCTATCACTCTATGAAATGAGAATGTCGTGTCGTGCTGAGTTCCTTCCTCCAGAATGATGCCTCGGTCACTTTGCTCCCTTGACCCTATCCATTCCTCAGCTCAGCTCGCACGCAGTCAATCTATTCGGTCTGTTTGCGCCTTCGCAGATCTTGTTGGTCTCATATTGTCCTTGTCAGATACCCTTCATTCTCCCTCTCTCTCTCTCTCTCTCTCTCTCTCTCTCTCTTTCTCTTTATCTCTCTCTCTATCTCTTTCCCTCGCTCTGCATCATTTTCGTTCCGTCCCTCCAACTCTCTGCCATAACTTCTACCTGGCTTTTCTCCACCAACTTCGCTCTTGGCCATTTTCTTGTAACCCTATTTCCACTTCTCTTCATGTCTCCGACACAGTGTTACATTCGTGGTAGCCACAGTATCTCAGACAATCGTTTTTTACAACACCTCATTCATCCACTCTCGCGCTCTCTCTCTCCCTGTCTCTCCCTCTCTCTCTCCCTCTCTCTCTCCCTCTCTCTCTCTCTCTCTCTCTGTATAACTTTCTTGTCGCCGAGGGTGCACTTTTGACATCGAGACGCCTGGAGTCCCCTTCTGACCTCCCTTCCCCAGGTCCACTTCTATCATTTGTGTGCAGGAGGATATAAAAGGCCCTCTTCTCTTTCAAGAAGCAACTCCAAGCAATCGGGAGCACGAGAAAAACATATGTAATCAACAGACAACAGAGAGAAAAAACACTCCAAAATAAGAATTCCCCGAAGGGGAGGAAGCTTCTTCGCAGTAGAGTGAAGTGCTCTTCTAGTCCATTCTGAGGTTCTGGAAGAATAGAGATATACGCTTCCACCCATACATGGAAATCACCGAGGACGCGGAGAATCTGAACCAAGTTCGTATACCAAATTCGACCGCTACTTCAAGAACATCAAAATTATAGAATTGAAACCTTTCAACTCGAGATCTTTGACAATGCCTATTAGGTTTGCTCTACTTGACATTGGATGGTTCCTGCTAGAAAAAAAAAATGGAAAAATGAAAACGGCAATTAGAAACATATCCATTCATCGTTCAGTACGAACTAGGATAGGTCACTCCATTCTAACATTGTGGATTGCAGAGAATGGTCATGACCGTGGTCACGAGCTGTCCTCGACGTGGTCATGACCAAAAACGGTCGTGACTATTGGTCGACGACATGTCATTGACAGAACATGAGATTAATCGCGCGGCTGATGTTAGTTTTCTTATGTTCAAAATTTCAGATTGTATACATATATTTCCACTCCTTGAGAGGATAAGCCTCATCGCAAAATATACTTTGCCAAAGAACTGCAACCATTACGAAAAAAGTCTCCATAAAATTTTTTAAATACAATCTTTTGTTTAAAAGAAGTTAGAAAGTCGGTGACTTATTTTGAGATTTATTATGCAGTGAGGGATGAATTTCCTCGAGCACTTCGATATCGCGGTTCTTCTTCCTCGTGTTCATTAGAAAACATGAAGAATTTTTCTTTATATTAGCGAATAAAATCTTGTATTACAAAATTATTAAGAGAGCATGTCAGTATCCTTCGATCAAGGCCTGCCCTAGGAATTTTTTTTTGAGTTTGTTCATGAAAATTGGTTATAGTATACAACTCGACGTGGCCAACAAAATAGGCTATATTTGGAACTTGAAAAAAATTTTCCGCGCGGGACCCGGTGCAGTAATGTTATAATTTTCACTTGTCATAACTCGCTTAAAACATTTAGTTAGACAACCATCGAGGTATCGTTGGATAGCTTTTTTAAGGGGCTTTAATTTTCATGTTGATGATGTTTTCATAAAATTTCATTTTGACCCTAAAATACGGCCCTGAATTTTTTCGAACGTAGTTTTTGGCCAACTTAAGTATTTTATGCTCATTTCTACAACACGGCACCTACATATTCTTAAAGCGCTTGAAATTTGCTACAATATATGTCTCTTTCAAAAGAATTGAAGGTCCCGGACTATGGTTCCCAAACGCTTGAACATGATCCTGTGTAAACTGTAACACCGTGCAAGCGCATTCTTCGATCCATAACTGCGCTCAATGTCAATATTACAAAATCGTAAGTATATCATATAAGAGCTCTCACAAAGATGTTCAAATGTTACATACATTATTTTATTGAAAAGTTTTATTTATATGGGAAATTTCGTTAAGTACAATTAGAAGGCTTAAAAAACTACTTTAAAAACATTTTCGCCTGTCGAAACATACATCATAAGAAAGAGGATGAAATTTGCTACGAGATGAACTCCTTTTAATGGAATTCCATGCATACGATCTTTTGTTATAAATCATAAAAGTACTGCCTGTAGCGTCGCTATCATTTCGCCCAGGAATTCACATTTTAGTTTATTCGAATTAGAATATTCCATTAATTTTTTGCTACACTTTTTCCATAAGGCCTTGTTATCCTACTCTTATGGTTTATAACAAAAGATCGTATGCATGGAATTCCATTGAAAGGGGTTCATCTTGTACCAAATTTCATCCTCTTTCTTATGATGTATGATTTGACAGGCCAAAACGTTTTTAAAGTAGTTTTTTAAGCCTTCTAATTGTACATAACGAAATTTCCCATAAAATTGGAACTTTTCAATCAAAGTATGTATGTAACATTTGAAGATCTTTGTGAGAGCTCTTTGATGATATACTTACGATTTTGTAATATTAACATTGAGCGCAGTTATGGATCGAAGAATGCGCTTGCACGGTGTTACAGTTTACACAGGATCATGTTCAAGCGTTTGGGAACCATAGTCCGGGACCTTCAATTCTTTTGAAAGAGACATATATTGTAGCAAATTTCAAGCGCTTTAAGCATATGTAGGTGCCGTGTTGTAGAAATGAGCATAAAATACTTAAGTTGGCCAAAAACCGCGTTCGAAAAAATTCAGGGCCGTATTTTAGGGTCAAAATGAAATTTTATGAAAACATCATCAACTTGAAAATTAAAGCCCTTTAAAAAAGCTATCCAACGATACCTCGACGGTTGTCTAACTATATGTTTTAAGCGAGTTATGACAAGTGAAAATTATAACATTACTGCACCGGGTCCCGCGCGGAAATTTTTTTTCAAGTTTTAAATATAGCCTATTTTGTTGGCCACGTCGAGTTGTATACTGTAACCAATTTTCATGAACAAACTCGAAAAAAAATTCCTAGGGCAGGTCATAATAGGGCCCTGCTCGAGTCTTATGGACATCCTGTCTTAAAGAAGGGCGATCACCGAAAAACCGCAATTGTATGTTCAAACGTGCAAAGGTTTCAAACGGAAGTCCATTTAATTACTCAAAATATTACGGTAGACAAGGTGGCTAAAGCTGGTTTCGAAAAATCCGTTTCTTTTTGGAAGCGATATGTTATTGCTCGTTAACTAATTTGATACTGTTTTGCCTAAAATTCTTTAGTTTACTCAAGAAAATTCACATAAGAAAGGTGGTAAAGCATAAACCAAAAATGTCTTGAAATATTTGTAAATTTAATCTTCCCGGGATGGGTACGTGGCCGTTAATCTACCATCGAGTGCCATTTTTGCACTGACACCAATCACAAATTCATTCAAAATTTGTACTTTCAAGTATCTTATACTTGAATATGGAACCTTTTTTGTGCTTTTTCATTTGCTTTTTCTTTTTCCTCATGCCCGAGACTATTCGAAAATAGCTAAGATGATTCATAAATCGGCAATGACTTTTCGGTGATCGCCCTCCTTTAAATATATCGCTTTTCCTGACAGCCCACGCAGACCGGCGACATAGGATCATCGCCCACCACAGTGGACTCGCTGCGCAGACTCACGTGGCTTGCTGGGAACCTCCTCCCTCCTTGTGTGGGTGTCACAGACATGCCTTTTTTTATTGTTTTATCCGAAATATTCATGTTCGTTATTTTTTAATCAAGAGGAACCCGTGACGATGCAACACTCCGAGCATTAGAATTACTCCGTTTCTTTAGCCAATCTGAGAGAATCAAGCATAGGGTGCAAGGAACAACAATTTTTTTTCATTAAAATTTTCTTTAGGGGAATAAACACGCATACATACATACATACATAGCAATCTGGGACGAATTTAGGAAATTTAGGAAAAGGAAGGCTCATATTTCAAAATAATTGTTTTTTTTAAGTAAACAATCAAACGACCCATTTGTGCACCTTTGAAGAAGAAGTCGGTTAAAATGACTTCTCTTTTATCTTGCGGAATGATCAAGCTTGTCCGAAAAGATCGATTCCTGCTTTATGAAAATCAGAATTTATACATTTCTCTGTTGGATAATGTAGAAAAGTCTCTGGCGATGGACCCGGGGATGCACATCTCATACTACCTTTAACCGAGGATTCGACAGAGCAGTTCAAAATCAATACACCTATGTATGCGCCAAACAAGTTTATAAATAATTGAAATATTTAGCAATTTAATTACTTATTCGGATAGAATTTTCGAAAACATGTATTTTTGTGAAGCCCTAGATATACCACAGGAAGTACATAAACATATCAAAAAATATTTTTCTTCCCAACACTCCTTGCACTTTACTCGGATAAGCTCTCTTAATTTAATAGTTTTGAGGACAAAATTTAGACCAGCTTCAAAAGTGAGAAAGAGAATTCAGATTGCGAAAAATCGGGCAAGTTTACTAACTGTTCTTATATACATGGACAGTATCTGCAATTTCATCCATCAATGCTGCATTTATATATAATCATTCACTTTTCTAAAGAATCAAATGAATACAAGGCTGTTTCGGGCTAGTTTCCCTCCTCTTTGGTGCTTCATTTCTGGATAATACCGATGCATACTTTGTGGAGTGATGAGATTCCTAGTAAGGAAAAGAACGAGCAAGGAGACCAGTAAAGGCAAAACCTGCGTACTCACGAGATGAAAAAAAGGAATAAGAGAGCTCAAGAGCAAAGAAAGATATGTATTGCAAGAGCATGAGACCATAATAAGAAGGCGGTTGAGATATCGAGAGAGAGAGAGGGAAGCAGAGAGAGAGAGCGATTGGTGAGAGAGGTGAAAAGCAGGAGAAAGAGAGAGAGAGAGAGAAAGAGAGAGAGAGAGAGAGAGAGAAATTGGTGAGAGAGGTGAACATGGGTAAGAGAGAGAGAGAGAAATTGGTGAGAAAGGTGGACATGGTTAAGAGAGAGAGAGAGAGAGAGAGTGAGAAATTGGTGAGAAAGGTGAACATGGGTAAGAGTGAGAGAGAGAGAGAGAAATTGGTGAGAAAGGTGAACATGGGTAAGAGAGAGAGAGAGAGAGAGAGAGAGAGAGAGAGAGAGAGAGAAATTGGTGAGAGAAGTGAACATGGGTAAGAGAGAGAGAGAGAGAGAGAGAAATTAGTGAGAGAGGTGAACATGGATAAAGTGCAAATAGTACACTCACGAGTGTGCTCGTAGTCCACTACTGAGAGCTTCTATCCATTGTTTATGCGTGCTCATCTGCAGAGTACATGCACCCAATCTCATCTCTCTACCTTCCAGCTCTCTTTCTATCTCTCTGTCCCCATACTGCTCCAGCACCACTCCCTCCACTCCCTTCAGATAGCCCCTTCCTTCGACCCAGCTAAGGCACTGGAGCAAGACCTGCGAGAGGGATCGGCCACTCTCTCTCTCTCTCTCTCTCTCTCTCTCTCTCTCTCTTTCTCTCTCTCTTTCTATTTCTCATCTTCTCTCTCGCTCTCACTCTCTCTCATCTCGCTCTCTCTATATCTCTCGCTTTCTTTCTGTTTCCTTCGATCTTTTTCTCTCATCATCTCATTCTCTCTCACTCTCTCCTTCTCGCCGGCAAGAGAGAGCATGACAATGAGACCCCCGCGGCGGATGATATGAGCCTTAGCTGTGCCGACGGGCTCTCCCTCCTTCTCTTCTGGCTTCCTTCATGACTCGATCAGGATTCCTTGTTTGTGTATTTGTGTGCGTGTGCTTGTATTTTTTTTCTCCCAATGAAGTTCCTGGGCTCTTTACCGCCTTCTAATCACCCGAACGTCCGTGCAAATCCTCAGGTCGAGACTGGAAAACTTACGCCAGCTCGCGTCTCACGTCTCTAATCTCTTCTCTCCTCTCTCTCTCTCTCTCTCTCTCTCTCTCTCTTTCTCTCGCTCTCATCCATCATCTCCATCTATTCTGTCCGTTTTTATTGTGAGCTTTGCTCGCTCATAACTCCTTCAAGACTTCTTTCGTCCGTACCTTTGGTCATCTCTCCATCGTTCTCTCTCTCTCACTCTCTCTTTCTCTCACTATTTCCCTCTATCTCCCTTCTTCATACTCCTCCCCTCCCCCTCCACACTCCACTCTCGTGGCTCCTCTGCGTGTTCCTTACAGTGAGCAGTCCTATTTTCCTCACCCCAGTCATTTCGACCTCAAGACAGCATCAATATTCGAGAGCATCTCCACTGCTTCCTTCCTCTGCTGAGTTTTCGTTGACCCCTCGGATTGCATTGACAAGCTTTCTCTTGACCACATCAATGATTTTCTTCTTTTACAACTCTCTCTACCGTACCCCAATCGAGCACGGAATAATTTGACAGGCAAGAGATGTGGTATTTTTGTTGAAAGTATTGCACAACTCTTTGGCTGACTTCATTCTGGAACGTTGCCCTGATTGTGTAGTACACAATGTGACTTCTTCGTAGCTTTTTGTGTTTTCAGTTGCTATTCTTCCCCTTCCCTCCCACAGTCTCAATTCCCCCACAATCAGCTCTCTTTATCGCTCTCTTTCTTCATCTCTCTTCTTCTCTTTCTCTCTCTCTCTCTCTCTCTCACTTTCTCTTTCTCTGCTCAATTATCCCTTCTTGCGTAATGGTAGAGTGTGCCATTTGCCTACTGATGACTCGAGGTCAGCCAAGCTGGAGATGATAATTAACGGGGCTTTGTTATCATTCAGTATCACAAATATCTGATCTCTTAACAACAGTTTGCTGCTTCGTCAATGATGTTATCTCTGACGAGAAAGATGGACAAGTCATGTTCTCCTCTAACCGCCACAATCAACGGGAGGATGAAATGAGAGAAGGGTTGGACCTCCGCCCTTCTCGTTTTGTGGCTTTCGCGATCTTCAGATGCCAGCGCTCTTATCCAATGTAGCTATCCATTTCCACTCTTCCTTCTCTTTCTCTCTCTCTCCTCACTCTTCTCTTCTCCCCTCTTTCACTGAATTGAACCTCCACAACCAATCAACCATCTCACCAACTCGCTTCCACCGACTAAAGAATGTCCTTCATCTGATGGTTCGCGCTTACTGACTTCAGCTAGCATTCCTTTCCATAATCAACTATTATTTCTCATTTTGCTCTTCCTCTCTCGATCTCTTGCTCTCTGATTCTCTCTCTCTCTCTCTCTGTTTCACTGCCTCGTGGAAAATTAAAGATTTTTTAAAGAAATGATGACTCAATCTACAAGTTTGTGTATTACAGCCAGTTACCTAAATCCTAACTGTTCACAATATTCCAATTAGGGAAAGAGAAAGAAAGAGAGACCGAGAGAGAAAAGAGAGAAAGAGATAGAGATATAGAGAGAGAAAGAGAGAGAGAGTGAAAGAGATAGAGAGAGAAAGAGAGAGAGAGAGAGAAGGAAAGAGAGAAGGAGATGAGAAGGCGGAGATGCAGGAAATAACCCTCATTCGATTGGGAAACATGGGCATCATGTGTAGAGGCATGCAGAGTGGATGACTAAGTAGGGGAAGAAAGCACATGCGAGAATGAGAGAAAGAGGGAAAGACTAAAGTAAAGAGACAGAGTGAGAGGGAGCGAGAGAGAGAGAGAGAGAGAGAGAGAGAGAAGTGAAGAGGAGAGAATGCTGCGCATGTGTCAAACATCTTATGTAATGGTCACTCAAGTTCTTTGCGTGTCCTGATGGAAAGAAAAAACTGCTGAAGCAACTGTATGGCTGTTCTCTACCTGTTAAACGACGTCCGTGTTCTAGACAACTGAATCGTATGTACTTGACAGGGTTCGAACAACTGTTAAGTGTGGCTAATCTTCTAGCTCCTCTAAGCGAACTTCCCTTTCGTTCGGCAGTCGTCTATTCTTCTTTTTTTTCCGCAGTTACATACTTGATAGTTACAAGAGTACCGAAGAGTTCTTAATTGGCCAAATTGAGCATACTCTAACAAAGTGATGGGGGAGAGCCGTTAGAGCATCAATGAGATCTAATCACAACGTGGTTGTCTCTTGTCATCCATTCCATTGTATTATCAAAATTTATTCTAAAACGATCTCACCATAAGATTCACTGCAGTATCGTAGATCTATACATGAATGTACAACTGTATATAACTCGCTCTTTCCCCTAGCTCTCTATTCTCTCTCTCTCTCTCTCTCTCTCTCTCTCTTCTCTACCTGCCTCTCTCTCTCTCCCTTCCTCTCTCTTTTACTTTTCTCGCTCTTCTCGCAATCAGAGTGTACTTCTTCCGTTTTTGTGTGGATGTGTCATCGTAGCGAGCTCGTCGCTGGTCGTGTATGCTAGCTTCCATTTCTTTCTACATCTCGTGCGCGTCTCTCTCTCTCTCCCTCTCTCTCTCTCCTTCTCCCTCTCTCTATTTTCATTTCTTTCACTCTCATCGTTCCTAGGCAGCGGGGGTTGCGGCGCGCAAAAGCCTTTATCTCTTGTATTAGACTTTATAGCACTCTTCTTTCTTCTATTTGGCTCCCTGTCTCATCTTTGGGCTCCATATCTCTCGCTCTCACCGTCTCTATTTCTTCCTTTCCTCTCTCCGTCTCCATTTCTTCCTTCCTCTCTCTGTCTCTATCTCTTCATATGTACCTTTTTTCCCTCTCTTTCTTCAGACTCTCTCTCTCTCTCTCTTTCTCTCTCTCTTTCTCTCTCTCTCTCTCTCTCTCTCGTTCCGCGTCACTCTCCAGTGTTGACCACAAAATTGCTCACGCGTGCACTGCGCGTCTCATTCTTCTACAGTGCGTTTGGCTCTTTATATTCTGTTTCCATCTACATATAGCGCCTTTTCTAACAATCTACAATCCGTGCTCTCTTCCTCTCTTTCTCTCTCTTTCTCTCCCTCTATCTTTCTTTCTCTCTCTCTCTTTGTTTCTCTGTCTCTCATTCCCTCATTTCCACTTATTCCGTACTCTGCGGTCTCATCAGCTTCTTCACGAACAACTATTTTTCTTACCGCTTTTCTTTCGTCTTTATCCTAACTGCATAGTCTGTTTTCTCTAACGATTTCCCGCCCTGTCTCTATTTCTCTCCCTAAATCTGTTCCACATCAAGTTTATCATCGAGAATTCTTGTCTAGAGGAATTAGACTCCCTGTTAATGTTCAAATCCATGTGTACAGACATGCATATATTTTTATCGCTTCTGTTTAACTACCGTCTTACGAAGTAATTTGGCCTCTCTGTCTCTCTCTGTCTCTCTCTCTCTCTCTCCCTCTCCCTCCCTCACTCATCCTCCTTCGCGTTCTCACTTACTGTGCTTCTTCCTCTCACTCTCTTTCCTTCTCCGTCTAATTCTCATTCTCTCATCTTCACGTACAATGATCATTACAGCTCTGTTCAATGTTATAAATTGCATTCAACCATGGCCCCGATCTCTTTCTTCGGAATTTCTTTCTTGGAAATTATTTATTTTAGTTTCTCTCTTTGCATTAATTGTATTTCAAATAACCAGAGAAATTATGAGTTCATATAGGGCTGAAATTCATGATTACTAGGAAACATCTTTCTTTTGCCTTGTTTGTCCTTGAAGAATTCCAATTAGATGATTGTAATAAGTGATATGTCCAATGTACAGGATCAAGCATGTCGAAGATGAGTCCTTCCTCGTCTGCCTCTGCCAAGAGATACCAGCTGGGCTGCGAGTCCTTCGACGAGTGCACTTCATGGATTCGGCTCTTCCGCGCGGTTTCTCCTTCCTCTCATTCTTTTGTATCTCACTCTCGTTATTGACATTATATTTTATTTATTTATTGTATATCAGTTAATAGGATAATCAATGTGGAAAAGAACTCGAGGAGATCGAGAGGAAAAAAGATAGGGATAGGGAAACGTTCACTGGGGGATGACTTCAAGAGTGAACCGGTAGATGGGCTGAACTAACATGTAATACTTATGTTAGGGGAGGCTGAGGAGAATGGAGATCTAGAATATAGTATAAGCCTTTCGATATGCAGATAGTTTACTTCATAACTTTATGCTTTGCGGTTTTGCGTTCCGTCAGATTTGTTTTTCTCTCTCTCTCTCTCTCTTTCTCTCTTTCTCTCTCTCTCTCTTTCTCTCTGTTTGATTCTCTGACTCTCAGTTGCTTGGATGCGTGGTTAGAGGACCCATGCCACCACACTAAGTCAGATGGGGTGGCCTTGAAATGGCAGCGAGTCAGATGGACTGAGATGATGAAGATGGAAACTGAGATAAGGTGGAAGCCGTTCAGGGAGAAGAAATAACTGGGAAGAGAGAGAGAGAGAGAGAGAGAGAGAGAGAGAGAGAGAGAGAGAAATAGGGTGAGAGAGAAACAAAGGCAAAGAGAGATAGAGAGAGAAAGAGAAAGAAAGAAAGAGGATTGATAATAATACTGGGAGCAACAGACAGAGAAGAGAGCGAATGAAGAAGAAACTGCCTCATGGCCCCTTCTCATGGCATGCTCGGTTGAGTCCAGTCATAGAAGCACACTCTTAATCTAAATCTTTTACTCCTTCTCTCTCGGTCTCCCTTTCTCTCACCAATTCATATTCGTCTTGCCCGCTCTTTCGCTCTCTTCCTCTCTATATCTCTCTATCTCCCTACCTCTCTCTGCTTCTCTATTTCTCTCTCTCTCAATTTCACTTCTTCTCCCACACCCTTCTCGATTCTGTTCTACAAGTAGCACTGAGATGAGTCAAACATGTTTTCGACGATTAGACCGGCCGTCACAAGGGAAAACTCCTTTGGCATCTGTCACATGGTCATTTCGAGGGAGGAACCTACAGGGGGTTCGGAGACGAAACTTGAGAAAGGAGAGTGAGAGAGAGGGAGTGAGCGAGAGAGAGAGAGGAGAGGGATAGAGAGAGAGAGAAAGAGAGAGAGAAAGAGAATATACAATGGAGCAAGGGAGAGAAGTAGTGAGGGGGGAAAATAGGAGAGAATAATACATTCGCACCAGTGAGCAATCAGCTGGTATTCACAATGTCACGAATGGTGAAACGATGAGACAAGGAATGCTACTTCGCGAGTAAGAGGAAAAATTGAGAGGTTAAGAAATCACAGAAATTTGAGCTCAATAAATTTTCATGCCATAACGTTTTCGACATGAATGTATTGCGGCATCGAAATTGCATAACTTTTCATGATAACTCATGAATTCTGACCAGCAGAGGATCAAAGAATGCCGATGAGTTGATGAACAACAGCAAGACCAAGGGTCTTTGCACATATATATCTCTCTCTCCCTCTCTCTTTCGGTCATCCTCTTTCGATCCTTGGCAAAAAAAAACAAGAACAACAAAAACGATATTTCAAAAATAGACTGAAAATGATTTAGGAGAAAGAGGAGAATATATCGTTTTTTTTCGAGATAATAAATACGGAATATCGTTTTGGAGAAAAAGAAAAGGGCACTATTGCAAATGTCGATCTTTGATTCATGAGATGCGAAGGTAATTGGGTTTCTCGTAAATCATGAAGAAGCTACAATTTGTCCTATTTAAATATTATTTCAATTACTAAATGTCTCTCACTCTCTCTCTCTCTCTCTCTCGCTCTCTTGTCTCTTCTCTCGATCAGTTTTGTCTCATCACACTAAACTGTACATATACATATCTCCTAGAATGAGTGAGTCCCCTTGCAGTTCGACAAGGACCACGATGGCTTCATCCCAGCGGATGATCTCAAGCGAGCCATCCGCGAGTCGACCTTCTCCTTTGGCATGACTCCCGATCAAGTCCGAGTTATTAGAACGCGTATATATTTTTATTTCAGCAACAGAAAACTAACTACCAACTAATTAATCTACTGTAAACAAATTATACTACGCTAACATATAAAATTATATTTGTTATACCTTTAATTTTTCTTAGCAATATTTATGTTTTTATGTTATCAGGTGGAGTACATGCTACACGACATCGATGCGAACGGCGATGGCAAGATCGACTTTGCAGAGTTTTGCATTCTTGTTAGTGCTTTTTCTTTAAAGAAAATAAATGTTTTGGTGCATCCGACAAGCAAAAAGTGTACACTATCAAAATTA
Organism: Allodiplogaster sudhausi; assembly: GCA_945643635.1. Lineage (NCBI taxonomy): Eukaryota > Metazoa > Nematoda > Chromadorea > Rhabditida > Diplogasteridae > Allodiplogaster > Allodiplogaster sudhausi. Next base: position 2,781,785 of record CALZFC010000256.1, read on the forward strand.
AGTGTAATTAGTCGGTGACGATTGGTAGAGAGAGCCAGAGAAGAGAGAGAGAGAGAGAAACAGAGAAAGAGAGAGAGAGAGAGGTAGAGAGCAAAAGTGCCAGAGAGAAAGATATTCGTGGAACAAAGTTGAAGATCACAAACAGTACATACTTCTTGCAAGTACACATAGACACTCATGCGGCATGCCGGGGGTAAAAGACAGGAGTACACAAGGGAGAGAGTGTGGATTGTTGAGAGAGACAGACAAGTCAAGGCGCTACTAGTAGCTAATTGTGATGAAGAAAGAGAGTGTGATTGCGCAGGAGCATCAGACGAAAAAGTGATAGATAGAAGAAGCAAGCGGTGTCAGAGACTCCTTACATTAGAGATGTGCCACGAGGGAGGGGGGGGGGGGTTAGGGGACGCGGCACATTTCTTTCGCCGATTAGCAGTGGTGAGCGACGAGCGAACGATTCATCTGCGGAGGATCCCTTTCATCCTTTCTTTTGTCTAATATCTTCCCCCCTCAACAGAAGTCATGCTTACTGCCGTCAAATCATGGGTAAGCTGACTGAGTGGCATTCACAGCGGCTGGCTTATTTATACATTCGTTCGCCTCTTTCAGAAAATTGTGAAAATTAATTTTTAGCCGATCCTGACTGGAAAAAGCGTTGTAGGCTAATTGTAAGAGCGGGGTTCACTGCTCTAAGAGTGAGATGATCAGAGTAAGATAGTCTTCCTCCTCCTTCCAGCTGAGTCGCGCGAAGCAGATGCGCGTGCGCCACGCGATCTTCCGCGCCGCCGCCTTCGTCGTGCCGCGCAGCAAGCGGACCGAGCCATTCGACTTCCTCCAGAAGTACAAGTTCTGCCCGCCCCCCATCTTCATGCTCATCATCAGCATTCTTCAAGTGCACCTTTCATTCCGAACACTCAATCTCTTTGGTTGTTGCGCGTATCAGTGGCAGTGGAATCCGTTCTTCTTTAGATTGCCGTCTACGTCTACTACATGATCGAGTCGAACGAAGGCATTCAGGCACGAATTAATTAATCCTTAAATTTACAATAATTGTCTTCCTTAAAATAACTAAATAAATGCATCTGTTTTACCGGCTGACAATGAGTGCAAGTATTTTTTCCTCACTGAAATAGATACAAACTTCTCAAAGTTATATTGATTTCTTTAATTTTTAAAATTCTTAGTGATATCGATGTGTCTAATACGAGAATTGAAAAAAAAAGAATGAAATTAGGTGAACCGACCAGTGCCGATCAATTCTCCCCTCATCTTTGATCCGAATCACAAGCCAGAAGTCTGGCGCTTCCTCACCTACATGTTCATCCATATTGGGTATGCTTATTAGCTGATGGTTATTTGTATGAATGGATGTCCATCCCTTCCTCCCCTCAGCATCTTCCACGTCGTGTTCAACGTGCTGACCCAACTCATCCTCGGCCTTCCCCTCGAGCTCGTCCACCAATGGCGAGCCATTCTCGTCTACGTCGGCGGCGTCATTGCTGGTTTCCATATTATCTTCATTTTGACTTCAAGTTTCCAATTTACATTCATCGCTCTCTATCTTTTGCTCCTTTTCGTAATAATTCTCCCTCCCATTTTTCTTCTCTCTGTCTCTCTCATCTCACTCTCTCTTCTCACGCTCTCTGTTTCTATATCGCTCTCTTCTTACTCACTGTCTTCTCTCTCTCTCTATTTCTCTCTCTCTCTCTCTTTCTCTGCCCTCTCTCTTCTCCCATCTCTTCTCTCTGATCCTTGCAGGTTCCCTCCTGGTATGCGCAGTAGATCCGCGAGTCTACCTCGCCGGCGCATCCGGCGGCGTCTATGCTCTTCTTGCTGCACATGTGGCTGAGTTGGTAAGGCAGAGTAGGAAGGAAAGTAGAGAGTGATTAGTTAGAAAAGGATAGGGAGCGAGAGGAAGAGAGCGAGAGAGATAGAAAGTGAGAGAGAGAGGCAGAGAGGAAGAGAAAGAAGGATCTGCCCGTCTGAAGATCATGAACTGGCGTGAGATGGAGTTCGCCGTGGTGCGTGCGGTGGTTCTCTTCGTCGTTGTCACCCTCGACGTGCTCGTTGCTGTCTACCAGAGACACTTCGTAGGAGAAGATGCCAACAAGGTAGGAGACTTTGCTTTTTACTGTTATGTATCTCCACTCTCTCTCTCTCTCTCTCTCTCTCTCTCTCTGCAGATCTCTTATGTCTCTCACATCGGTGGTTTCGTTGCGGGCATCCTGCTCGGCATAGTGCTTCTGCGTAACTTCAAGAGACACAAGTTAGCAGTGTTCGGGTAATTATTTCAATATATTAAATTGACAGAACAAATATGCAGGTATACATTAAAGATAAATAAACTAATTAAGCTGGGAGAGCCGAGTGTGGTGGGCGGCACTCGTCGCGTATGTCTTCTTCTCCATCATCTGCATCGTTCTCATCTTCGCGCCGAGTCTCTTCTAACTGAAAGAGAGGGATGACAATATTCTCGCGCCTATTTTTACTTTTGAAATCCAAAACAATGATCATTGATGCTCTTTTGTCAATATTCGGGGAAGAAACGTATATTTCCATTTCTTTTTCAAAATGTAATCCGAAGGCGCACTCATTGCATTCATTCAACGATTATCATCTACTATATAATTGATTCTTACAAAACAATCACCATATGTTAAGACAAGGTTCTCTTATGTATAGGAAGGTTGTGAGACGATCTTTTGTAGGCGAGACGTACTCTTCTTTCTCATTCAATGATCTTTTTTCATATCAAACGATCTGCTCATGCATACTTAAAAGATATTCTTCGATCTAATTCTTATCTTTAATTCGCTTTCTTTTGCCTTGCCAATGCCTTCCGTTTTCATCATACGAATTTGCTCATTATTTCACGGGTTTGTCTCTAACTTCGTCGCCAACTCCTATCGCCTTTTCCCTAATTTACTATATGATTAGATGCATTTTGCAACATTAAAAGGCTTGTCCGGAGAATGATGTTGACTTACTCCATTCAAACATTTCAAGAATTAAAAGGTGCAGTTATTAAGTAATCCCCGATCATCTCCTATGAATATTATTTGAATTTTTTGGAAATTCAGTAAATGATAAAGCTTCCCTCTTCGCAATTGTCATTAAATTCATTTATAACAAACCAATTCTTTTTGCTTCTTCATTGCAAGCCACACTGAGACTATTGCTTGATTTATTTTATGAATCGAATATTCCGGTAGTGACTTAACAGCAATAATCGCAAATCCCAAGTTGTCGAATGTAGGTTTTATAGACCTTTTTATTCTCTTACTGACATAAACATCACAGACGTTGAAATGGCGTTTAGACGTGACAACAATGGAAGGGACAATCCGGTCATGAAATTGATAAACAACGGGATTGATAGAGAGAGATTGAGAAGGGCAGATGAAGCGTGAGAGTCAGTTGGAGAATCGGAGAGAGAAGAAGAGAGAAAGAGTTAGAAAGAGAATGAATCAACCGGCGACGAATGAAGAGGAGCAATAAACTCAGTGAATGGAAACATATGCAAATCCACAGATTATCGAATCATTCGTTGATCCCTCGGATAAAGCACTTTAAAAGAAAGATCTACCAAAACAGAGCAGTGGAGCTGATGTTCTTTTTGTGTAGTTCACGTTCTTTTTCTGAAAGCTATGATTTAAAATTCAAATGTTTTATACTAAAATCAAATATATTTTTTGTTAGAAGATAAGAGATGACAAGGATAAAACCTGCACTGATCCTTCTCGCTTTTCTCGTTCTTCTCACACGATCTGAAGATGAGATCACTCAACGGTTAGTACAGTTTCCTGTTCAAATCTTCTATATATTGCTTCTTTTCTAAATTTTACTTTTGCCTTGTCAGCTTTCCCATCATCACTCTTTCTCCATCCTGAACTCTCTCTCTCTCTCTCTCTCTCTCTCTCTCTCTCTCTCTCTATTCTCCACATCTACATCTTTCCTCTTCCCCCCTCTTTTCATAGCTCGTTCTCTCTCTCTCTCTCTCTCTCTCTCTCTCTCTCTCTCTGTCTCTGTCTCTCTATTCTCCACATCTACATCTTTCCTCTTCCCCCCTCTTTTCATAGCTCGTTCTCTCTCTCTCAGCTCCACCGATGTTGCTGTCTCCAGCGATGTCTCAGTGCAGGAGTCGTCTGCTGCCGTCTCCGAGTCGAGTGGCGAGTCTCCTCTTCCTTCCACAACCATTGCTTGACTCCTCTATCTAATGAGTAAATGCTTCTTGCCCAACAGATAATAATGCATTCTTGATCACAACCATGCGATGTTATTATTAAGACTCGAACTGCTCTTGAAGAGCATACGAATAAAGGCATTGTTGACAAGTTGAAGTAAGAGCGTAGGATAAAGCAGCCTAAACGGGGACAGGAAAGATATGGAAAAAAGAAGATTGCACACCCTCAAGACTTCGTTGGACGATTACTATATGCTCTCTCTCACTCTCTCTCTCTCCCTCTCTCTCTCTCTCACCCTCGCTCTCTCTCTCCCCCCCCCCCCTCTCTCTCTCTCTCGCCCTCAGAATTTTTTTTCTTATTATTTCAACAATCTCTTCCCTATTATTCAGTTATTCAATAGCAGTTTCTTGTCTTACAATTGGATACTTTACAACACAGAAAGTGAACTATCCAATAGTAAAGCGTATGCTGATCTTCAAACCTTTTCGTTAGACAGTGCAGTGAAGAGAAATGGTTCGTCAATTCCTTGTCTTGACACCTATTGGAGACAAAAAGGTCACACTTTTCTTCGTTAATGATTTGCTAGCACGATATTTTCCTTTTTCTCCAACCCCTAAAATGAGTTGATGAACTTCAAGATCGCAAAACAGATACAAACGTTACTATTTGGCAAAATTACCGTTTTAAAATACCATTGAAAACCCGCAATTTTATTACAGTGTGGAATGTAGTGCGGTTCTGTTAATTGTCCTTTCCTACTGTCGGAGCAAGCAGCGGTTTATTTCCAGAACGCTGTGACGACCGTTTCATTTCCTCGCGTTGCGGCTTTCCATGATATTTAGCGAGTTATTTCTTTTTTTTTCTGTTTAGATACTGATTTTCTTCATTTTTTTTTGCAGTTTGATGGACGAAGAGGAGCTGTTGCTGAACTCGACAGTTCTCTCGGGCGACTTGAAAGAGGTTTGCTCGTGATTTCTTAAAATGCTTTTCGTGTATAAATATAAGTGCACGACCTGTGATGGCTTAGAAGAAACTTAACATGTTTTACTGAGTAAAACAACTGTACTCATAAGCAATGTTGCGTATAATCTATGGGACTTGACGTTTGAATATGTGTCGGTCGAAGAGATTTCATATTTTTCCACTTTATCCAATATTATTTTCAGCACGATATTTCGAACTTGGACGAGGATCTTCTTCTTGGAGATGGGCTAGAGAAGCCGGCTGACATCATTGTTTCCGAGGTTTGATTTTCTACTTTTCCCCCATGAAAAGTCGCGTCATCCATGAGAAGTTGTATTCGGAACATTTGCTTTGGCCTGGCTTGCTCTCTCTGCCGTTCCATTCGATCTCTTAACAAGTTGCGTGTTTCAAGTTGACTTGAATCTTGCAACTTCCTTGATTCCTTTCCTAGTCTTTCCTTTCACTGACCGCACTTCTCTGTGTCTTTCTACGCGTATCGATTTTTCTGCGCATTGCCCAGGCTCGGCCGAATCCCGCGAGATAGAAGATTCTTTTCTCGTCATCACTCTTTGGGGCATGAAGAGTAGTACATAAAATTCACTGCTACGCTCAATCTTGTATTTCTCAACTATTTGCAGCTTTTTATCGCTTTCTACATGCAATTGTCATAATAACAATTGTTTTATTTCCTGTTAGTAAGAAACTCTTACAGTGAGAAAAATAGCAAAATACAAATCAGATATATCGATTTTTTTTTATTAGCAAAAGAAGTCCTGTGAACATGAGGAAAAAGATTACATTAAACAAATTAGGAATTGACTTTAGGCAAGCCTCGTCGTCATTCACCACGAAGACACGGATCAGAGTGGAGCGGAAGGAACGATGAAGGAGGAAGAGAGGGAGGAGCTGGACTACGAAGACGAGGAAGAGGTGCTTCTCTTTTCTGACTACTCATTCACTGCCTCTGCAGTGTTGATGTCTTTTATTCAAGGGAAAAGGGTGGTCTGAGGGTCCCCTAAAAGTGAGAGGTGGCGTTGACCTCCGAGGGGCCTGGAAAAGGAATGTAGGTATGCAGCAGTGTTTAAATAGGTCTCCCTTTTGCCAGTGACCCTCCCGAAAAATTGACATGGAATACAGGGGATCCTCTCGAAAACAGTACAAAACACTCGAACGCACACGGTGTTTGGCATATTTTAATGAAAAAGAGATTGAATCCTCCCGATTATTGGTGGTTGAGCCTTACGAAAATCTTCGAAGCGAGAGGGTATTCAAACACTGGTATGCAGCAGTTCTATGACAAACTGACTGGATGTAATGAAGTGCTTTGATTAACCGATTCACCTTGCCTTTTCACTAGAAGCTTCATGGAGGAGGTGCTGATGCTGATAGTAGGTAAAGTAATGAATAGTGAATCTATTCGTGTACCTGTTTTCAGAAGGAAGAGCGCACGAGTAAGTTTGCATCGGAGCGACGGCCAAAGTCACCGGTTCGGCCGCCGGCTGACTCTGACTCTCCCAAGAACAACAACAACTCGGAGAACACCAACTCATATCGCGGAGGTCAGTTCAAGAGACTGGGCGGGAATCGACCAAGTTGACCAGGAATTCTAAATATAATGCAAATTGGGCTTGCTTGCTGGTTTAAAAAAAATTGTTTCCAAACTGAGTAGGAGAAGTTGTTAGTCAGTTGGTGAAGTAATAAAATAAAATAAAGGATTGAGTCGAAATGTGCTCAGGACGCGGTGGCTATCGCGGCAATAACCGAGGCCGCGGCGGCAGTTTTCGTGGCAGCGGAAGAGGACGCTACGATGGGCAGCAGGGCGGCATGGGAATGGTACTTTTTTTTAAAAGTTTTAAACTAAAAAAAAAACTCCGTTTACTAAACATTTTATTTTTGATGTATTCTAAGCATTATGGAGTTACGATTAATTGGATTAATTTAATGGATGAGTTTGAAAGGAGCTGTTCGATATCTTTTGATTTGTAGGCTGGCAACCAGTACAACTCGATGATGCGTGGCAATCGGATGATGGGCGGAGCCGGCCAGCCAATCATGCAATTTGGAGGAGGACCAATGATGGGTGCGTGAGTTGGGAGGAAGGGAGAGAGAGAGCGAGAGAGAGAGAGAGAGATAGAGAGTCTGCTTACATGGGACATGAACGTTGAAAGTACTAACTTGTAATAAGCTAACATGTGTTATTTCTAGAAGGCATGAAAATGATATCGATATTCTTCAGGTCCAGCAAGCCTTCTCGCAGGCGGGCCCGCGCCACTCTTTCCTGGCGGTGGTCCAGGCCAGATGCTGCGCGGAGGACCACCGGGTGGCCCGATGGGCATGATGGGAGGACCCATGATGGGAGGGCCCCCGATGGGAGGCCCCCCGATGATGACTGGTATGCCTGGAGGGGGCCCACTCATGGCTGCTGCAGCTGCTGGCGGCGTCCCTCAGAAGATTCTCATCAATCCCAACTTTGGACGAGGCGGAGGCATGCAAGGTACAGGAAGAGGGAGGAAAGAAGGGACGGGTATGAAGAAGTCTATAAGGTCTCTGGATCAAGTCCATCCATGTTTCAGAGTTTACCCAGCAGAATTGTAGGGGAGAGATGCTGTAAAAGTAAGAATGGCACTAAAAAGGATTGGGATAAGGAAATGGTGTAGAAGGAGAGCAGTCAGCGACCGATGATGGAGTCACTATCTCTGTTGAGTACATTCAGGTGCCATGCAAATGGGACGCACAGGACCACAGGCACTCATGAATCTCGGGCCCCAGCAGGGACAACTACAGGGACACAACTCGTATGGCATGCCCTCTCAAGGGCGCGGCATGCAGCAACCGCCTCCGAACATGGCAGGCAAGCGAGGGGCCAAGGGGGACTGAGAGAGCAGAAGAGTAAGAGAGAGAATATACTTAGTTTCATACGAGAGTGAATTTGCATATATGATATAAAAGGGGATATTACAGAACCTCCAAAGTATAAAGTAAAAAGGGGCTATTACAGGACCTCCACCAGGCGGTGCACCCCCCGTGATGCTCTCCATCAATGGCGGCCCTCCTCAGATGCCACTCCAGCAACAGCAACAACTCAGCCAGCCACCCCCACGCATGCCAATGACAGCAGGGCCACCTCCGAGGATGCCCCTTTCCGGACCGCCCCTCAACATTATGGGACCGCCTGGAATGAACCCTGCTCAGCAAGGAATGGGTACGACGTCTATTGGGTCTACGTGTGTGTTGTGACGAGGGCTTCATGGCATCGTATAAAGACCATACGATGGAAATGATAAGAGACGGGAAGTGCAAGGAAGGAAGAGTGTAGTTGTGACGAATGAAGTTGAACTGTCTTCCATTCCACAACATCCTGCTCCCTCTTTAGGATGGGAAACGCAGCTGGCTCTCAGAATGGCTGCAAGTGAGTCCATTTAGTAATATTGGGTATTCTGTAATGTGTTAGAATCGATGGTTGGTCATTTGTAGTGGACTTGGTCAAAGGTTGGAAATGTTTCCAGGGTACCATGACCCAACTAGACCCTAGCTATGGATCAACCTTTCATCCTAAGCCGCCCTTTGCACCTTTGATCCACAAAATGTGACAAGTGTAAGAACTAAGCTGGGTGTGTCGTCTCCTTTGAATAGCAATGGTTACAGGAGGCGCGAACGGACTGTCCCTTGGTGGTCCCCTCGGGGGCCCCCCGCAGCAGCTGGGAGGGATTATGCAGCAACAGCAGCAGGTCTCTGCAGCCGGCACTCTCCTCAACACTTCCGCTCCCCCACCGACCATTCTCTCTTCCGGAAGAGTCGTGCAGATTGTCGGGCCAGGTTTATTTGTTTACTTATTTCATTACAAAAGTTGGGGAAAACTGTACATTGGCATGCACATTGCGAAAGGAGAAAAATATTTGGACATTTCGAGCAGTCAACGAGGCGAAAGTGTTAAGTTTGTTGTCTCGGGTCTGAATCAGAATAACAAGTGTTCGCGCTTTAAAACATGAAAAATATTTCTTTTGTAGGCGGAGTCCCAATGGGACCACCTCCCAATCTCTCCGCTCCCCCTCCGTCGATGGGCGGCGCCCCTCCGCACGCAATGGCGCCAGGCAGCCACTCGATGATGCCACCCCCCGGCCAGCAGCACCCCCTGTCACTTGTACCACCCCCCGCAGGGGGCATGGGACAGCCCCCCAATGGCTCGACCGCCCTCCGCTTCCCGCCCGGAATGGGCCCACCGGTCAACATGCCGATGCAGCCGAACCAGCTCCAGATGCAGCAGATGCAACAGCAGCTTCTTCAGCGTATGCAATAGCCTGGCTTCTTTTCATTCACTTTTTGGTACTTAAACCACTTGCGCGATTGGCCTCTTGCTCGAGTGCTTTATGTTTACAGAGCACAATATACTCTTGCTTTACAGAAGGCCAAGCGGGAGGGCAGTGGAATCTCATGGTCGAAGCATTCCTTGGAGGACAACAACAGGATGGAAGACTTGTGTCGGCCGAGAAGAAACGGTCCACTTTTAGCTTTGAGAGTTGTTCTGGGATTACTACAAAATGGTGCTATTTAGTAGTGTTTAAAAAAGGAATAGTTGAAATCAGTGTCTGAAGTGTTTGATTTAGAAGTCGCAAGCGCAAGAGCGACCGCGGAAGAAGCGAGAGCCGCAGCAGCTATTCCAGCAGTGGAAGCGGCAGTGACAGCGGAAGCAGAAGCAGCAGTGCGAGGTAGGGGAGAGAGAGGAGAGACAGAGAGTGGGTGAAGAGGAGAGAGACTGAGAGAAGGAAGAAAGATAGAGAGAGAGAGAGAGAAAGAGTGGAACCAACCTCCCATTCAGTTCGCGTTCTCCCCGCCGCTCCTCCCGCCACCGCCGCAACAAGCGCAGTCGCCATCGTCGCCGCTCCCGTGATGGCCACCGCCGTGTCTACGCATCGACCTCGACCGCCGGACTCCCGACACGAACGGTAACGCTAAGCTCCGCCCCCTTGAGTACGGTAGTGCCGACGGGGGGCGCCGCGGCGGCTGGCGGAGGACCCGTCCCGCTCATGTCGGTGAAGACGCGACGCAGAGAGGTGAGACTCGAGGGCACGAGCAGAACAGGTGATGCTCTGGAAGAGCGCGCGCGTAGGTACATTGCCATGGCGCGAGGAGACAACCAGCCGGCCTAGAAGCGAAAACCCGGCGAAGGTAGGGTGCGGGGAGAGGGTGCAGAGCGCGTGGGTTGCGGTGCTTTTCTCTCCAGTTTTCCAGAAATTACTCTCTTTATTGTATTAATTAGATATTGTTCGCTGGAATTTCATTGGAAGTCTGTGGACCGTGATTATAATTACTTTTCGAGTCTATTTTCGGTTATAATCCTAACGAGAGAAATAGTTCAATCATGAGAGCGATGAATAATTGCAGTTGTCTTAGAGATTCTAACAAAAAGATCTAGCCAAATTAGCCTGGATTGAAATGGTATTTTTCATGTTATACTTCTGCAAGCATTGGAAGTTGATATCACTCTAGCGGTATCTTGATTTTTTCTTCTTCTTTAACTTACTATAAGTTGTGATTTGCTTCTCTAATTCACTACAAGTGCGTGGTAATCATATGAAGATAGTTGTCCTAACTGTTTTTGGCTTTTCCCTTCACTTTTTGCCCCTAAATTGCCCTAGTTTATTCTGTGTTTTTCGAGCGTTGAGTCAAGCTCAAATTTGCTCTTCACAACCAAATTAATTCCATTGTTTACTCCTTCTTCTTTATATTCACCTCCTCAACCTTTTAATCATCTTCTGTTGTAACTATTGTTTGTTTAGAAAAGAGATTGCGTCGTTTGCTTCATTATTCATAACCTTACGAAGGTAAACTTTACTTCTGTACGCGTCGCTACAACTTTTATAACAGTTAAATTTTTGATTTTTTTCCTGCATTATTATTTAGAGACACATCTGATCTGCCCAGATTCCCCCCCCCCATCCCCTCCCCCCTGGCCTACTAGCATCGGAGAAAATATTTATTTTGGAATTTAAAGTCCCAGTTGTATTGCTTTTCATCTTGAAGGCTTGTAATGATCTTGGATACCTGTTGGCCTGTTTTAAGACTCTTTAACTTCTTTATGCAATGCGCATTTTGTTTATTAAGCCCATTACCCATTTCACCAATACTTTTAAAATGAGATGAATTTCTTTTAACTTTCACAAGACAAATCGTCTTGCATAAGGCCATTTCAGCATGTGTATTCCTTCCTTCTCACCGCTTTTTATAGCGAAAAATATTGTGCTAAGAAGAAACGAACAGCGGGTTTTAGGTGTGTTGCACACGAGTTTCTATTCTTCCAGCAATAAGTCAAATGCGTCATGTTTTTAATTTGGCATTTTCAGGTAGACATTTTTAAAATCATATTATTGACCCCAATTTTTTTTTTAACTTAGGCGATATCAGTGGTGACCAAGAAGTTTTATTTATGGGTTTAATTTGCTCTCAGCTTAGAGTTAAAATTTGAAGAGATTGATCGTTGCGGACCGAGACTCGTCCCTTTTATTGGTTTAACCCGAAGACCCTCGTTCCCTGCCTAATGGGAGTCGTGACCATTTGTCATTGGTATTTGCTGCCATATATTCTGGCGACATGATGAAACGAACGCTGATAAAGATAGTCACAATCAATGTTTCCATGCAACTCGCCGTATCATGTAGTGAAGAGGATCACAATTTGCTCATGCTAATTTACAAATCGTCTTTTATAGAGTTTTTATTATTTCCTATTACTCTGTCTAGTTTCCTTTGAGGATTATTTGAATAAGCCATTATAATTTCTTGTAATTATATCACTCTTGTTCTCTGCGGTCACGTCTGCTCTGGATAAACTTAAATAGTTGTCTTTTCATTTTAGATCATTGTATGTCTATTTGGAAATTGAGAAAAAAAGGAGATTAATTTAGTTCAGAAGTATTTACATTTTCATTAGCAGAAAATACTATCCAACCGTACATATTTGTTTTGGTTGTCTGATGCATTTCATTTCCTGCATCTTTCAACCCTATCTCGTCCTGACCTATGATACTCTTCTATTTTCTTCTCTCTCTCTCTCTCTCTCTCTCTCTCTCTCTCTCTCTTTTTGCCAGGCTGACCCACTGGAGTCGGCGCGAGCACTGGGCCTGGATCGTGAGTACCTGAGCCGAGTGGAAGAGCAGCGACGGCAGCGAGAAGAGATCGTGCGAAGGAAGGAGGCGCAAAGAAAGGGAGAGAGGGGAGGCAGAGGAGTGGAGGACAGAGGCAGCAATGAACAGAGAACCTCCACCCGCTCCGCTTACGCGGGTGGCAGCTCGCAGAAGTCAGCTAGTTCACCGCTATTATGTGTAGTTTGTTGTATAGCGTAGGGTACATTCAGTCGTTAAGTTTAAAAAAAGAGAGCATCCAACGTTTTGTTATTCAAGTGTCGTGAACTTTACAGTAGAACAAATTCGTATACTTAGTTGTCTTCTTGTGCCTTATAGTTTGCAACATACAACAGTTCCACTGCATAAAATCCAATCCATATTGATAGTTTAGAAATATTGTAATTCAAAATATTTCGGTGAACCCCTTACTATACACTATATATGAGGACAAATTTGGCATAACAACCTCTGTTCCACTTCAGGTCATCCTCCCGCACTGGGGCAACGGGTGATAGAAGAGGAAGAGACTCATCACGAAGCAGTGCTGCAGTGAGCAACGGCAGCAAGAGTAGTCTTCCAGCCCCCTCCAAGACTACGGTAGCTGCTGCAAAGAGTACGGGAGTGCCGGATGACAGGAAGAAGGCCTATCTGGCCGTGCATGTCAAGAATGTTGAGAAGCTACCAACCGCCCTCGCCAGGATCAAGACCATCGCTGCCGAAGTCGGCCTAGTCAAGGTGAGGATGTGAGGATTAAGGAGCCGTTTTGAGGGGCACAAGAATTGTTTGAATCTTAGGGAAGTAACATTGATCATTAGAATGAACCAGAAGAATAAATAAAGGGAGGTAAAAATAGTGAATGAATGAATGAATGAATGTGTAATATGTAAAAAAAAAATAGATTTAATATTTCATGAATGAATTCCTTGTTTCTTTCTATAGCGCGCGTGGCAGTCTGCACCGGATGTCGTCTCCGTCATCTTTGTCGACCTCGAGAAAGCCAAGCAATTCATGCTCAAATACAACGGGTCAGCCAAGTGGGGAAGCAGGAGGAGACCCGCACAAGCCCCGCCCACCCGTCCACCAATCAATGGCACACCCTCTCTTTCTATCTTCTTCTCTAGAAGCATTTACGCTTTAAGCCAGCTCTTGTACTTGCAAAGCAAAGTTCACTGATACTTTCAGAGATATCTTCCTCTTTTTCAGCATTTAGACAGTTTTAGGCCCTCAGCTGGCTAATTAGAATGCCTGGGGCAGTTATTCTAATGCTCCGTGGGCGAATTATGGAGATTTGTAAAGGGAGTAGTCGATAAGCTCAATTGAAGAGTTACGAAAAGAGTTGACCGTAATCACTGCAATTAGGGAACAGTATTAGAAGTAAACGGTCCTAATTATTTTTTCTCTTAAAAGCTTCCTTAACCAAATGTCTAATGTTATGAAGGTGCAGTTTTTTGTAGGAATTTATTTTTCTGTTGCTCACTGCCTAATCCTTCTTTTTCGAATGCTTTATCATCAAATGCGATTTCATAAGCCTGCTCTCCTCCTCATTAAGAAATACGTGTAGTTTCCTTCTTTGTTAGGAAAGCACAGTAGTACACTGTAGTTTGCGGGTCAAATTGGTTGCTTTAACGGTTCAGACTTTCTTTTTGGCACAGCTCTGTATTTGGTAGTGATAGGTGCTTTCGACTTCATTTATATTCGGGTTTCTCCTTTGCGCGTGTCATATTCTCCGAGTCTCATACTTAAATATAATTACAGGTTTTTAAAGCTTTTTACGCGTGCATTTTTTCGCTTAATATTTTCCTTCTTTAAAATATCTTAAAATCAATGAGTTCGTCCGAAATTGACCTTTCTTCTCCGTATTTTTGTGTGCACACTGTTTGTGTACATGTACTGATTAAGTTTCATCTGTTTCGGTAGATCAGTCGAATCTCGCTTTTTCTGCCTGATGTTCTATCCTCTCCACTATTTCCTGGCCCTGACCCTCGACCCATTTGAGATGCCATTTCAGAAAGGTGCTGAGCGGACTTCGCATTGCGGTCGGCCTGGAAAAGCTCTACCTTAACCTCGCGGAGTTACCTTAACCTCGGAGGAGATAACACCGGCTTGAGAGAAGATCTGAAGGGAGGATTTTTACAGGATGTTTCTTTGTCTACGAATATTTGTTGTTTATTCATTGTGCGTACACTCTGTCATTTTATTACTGTAGCCTATTTGAATATATTGAAGCTACAGCTGCAAGAGGATTTGAGACGTTAATTAACCGACCCTTGTTGTGATCTCTCCCCCAGCGTTCTTTTCCATCTCGGAATAAAACCACGAATACGGTCATGAGCACGCGCTATTTTGGACGCATTCTGAAACTAAACCCGTTTTGAAAAATGTAGAATGAAAAAAATAGCTGCTCTAATTTTCCCAGTCAAGATGTCTGGCGACTAACATCTATATTTATTTGCTTGCAAAGTCTATCGGTCGGTACATTTACGCTAATTTCTTAGAGAATTTTTAAATTCCATATTTTCTGTCCATATTCCATAAACCTTGATAAAGGTGCTTTACAAAACGAGGCCTTTACAAAAGATGTGAGTGAGAGAAAGTGGCACTCGCTTGGTTTCTCCTGCTGTCATTTGCTGAGAAGACAACATTACAGATGACTTTTATGTCCTAAGAAACAAAACCATTTCAACAGCCAACAAACTTGGGAAGATAAACAGGAAATAGTCGATCAAAGAGTGCAACTGAACGGGGCATGATCAATGAAAACGAGAATCTATCAATAAAGAGATCAGTAATAACAGTTCATCCGATGGAGTACTTGATGCTCCTGCTCTGCAGATATTCGTAGTATTCGCGCATCTTTTGATAGCCATCTTTCGGAGCAGCGCGACCCTGCAAGTTATCTCTTATTTATCATTTATTGCTAACAACAAAAGCGAATGGAACAAAAATTGGTATCTTTCATACTCATAATGAAGCTGTTATTCACTTTTAGCCTTTCACTTACAAAGAAATAAAATACGAATAGCTTTAAAATTAGCAGTATTAGAAGCCTGATTCATCAAGTTTAATTTACTTTGAATCTCTCTCTCTCTCTCTCTCGCTTTGGACTTGATTGGAAACAAGCAGCAAAAGAAAGAAACCTTGAAACCCGGCCCATCGCCTTCCTCGATTCGCACGAAGAGATTGATGTAGCGGTAGCGGATGGTGCACCAGTTCTCGTGGGCGTGGCGGCGAGCACCTGCAAGAGGAAGAGGCATTCTACATTCTGGAGAGAGAGAGAGACAGAGAGACAGAGAGAGAGAGAATGAGGGAGGGTCGAGAGAAGAGAAAAGAGAAGGACAGAGAGAGAGAGAGAGAGAGAGAGAGAGAGAGAGCGAGCGTAGGATAAAAAGAAGAGAACAGAGAGGGACAGAGAGAGAGAGAGAGAGAGAGATAGAGAGAGAGCGTAGGATAAAAAGAAGAGAACTGACCCTTGATGATATGACTCTGGATGGGGAAGGCCTCGGCCACGTGCATCTTGGATGGGAATTCGATGTGGAACTCGTTGGCTGCTCGCTTCTTCGCCTCTTCCAGCACTTCTGCCAGCATTGCGCAGCCCTGTTCAGCACATTCAACATTCCAAGGGGAGACTTATTTTACTTATGCAACGAAGGAAGGAAATCAGCAGAGAAAATGTAAAAATAAATGTTTTAAAACAACACAATTCTTTCATTACACCTAGCTTTCGCTTTCTTTCTTCCTTTTCACCCTCTCTCTCAAATACACACAAACGCTCTCTCCTCTCTCTCTCTCTCTCTCTCTTCCACACTCCTTACCTTTGTCTGCTGAAGATTGAGCTGCACAATCGCCTCGTCGACATTCATGCGCCACACGAGTTGGCATGCGTACCATGCACGCTTTGGAGAGAAGTGGATGGACTGGCGACAGTGGAAGACCTGGGAGAGAGAGAGAGAGAAAGAGAGAGAGATAATGAGAGAACGCGAGAAGAGAGAGAGTGAAAGGGGGGGAAATAGAGAGAATGAGAAGAGAGAGGGAGAGAAAAAGAGAGAAAGGGAGGGGAATGAGAGAGCGAGAGAGAGAGAGAGAGAGAGCGAAGGAAAGAGGAACTGAGGAGGGATGAGAATAGTCTTCCAATAAGAGAGTTCGCACTACCTCTCTGCTCTTCGGTAGCCCCGTCTCTGGCACGATGTATCCCGGCGGCCAGACGACATTGTTGTAATATTCCCACTTCTCCGGTGTCATGCCTCAAGAGATTCCAGTTTATATATGCGCTTTAAAAACTTTTTCCTAAAATTCATTTAAGCAAAATTAAACTTGCAGTATATTATCACCGATCGTATAACCGAGTCTACCGTAATACCTCCTCTCAAATTGCCTACCATATCCTCGAAGCGGATCCGGATCTCCCTCGTCACCATTCGGCTTCTTCTCCAGGTCCCACTCGGGTGCGTAGTACACTTTCGGATTGACCTCAAAAGCAAATCACTAACTATTGTACGCCCTCATGACAGCTTGCTACACATCCCCTCTTGTTTATCAATGGGCATTTAATTCCAGTTCTGCAATACCGAACGAAGCCCAATACATTTTATATTCTTTCTTTTTGATATGTTTGGTAATTCTTGGAACAAATATAGTTTTCATTATTAGATTCCACTTTCGAGATGACCAAGCAGCTCGTCTCGCTAACCAGCTCGTCTCGCTGCAAAGTCGGCGTACGCAGCGCCACTCGACGTCGCCAAACCTGCATGGACCAAAGAAGTTTAAGGGGGAGGGGGTTGGTATGGAAGTTACAATCACAATTTATAATACAACATTTCGCACAGCGCGGTCTGATAACTAATATCACCTCTTCATTGCTGAGTGCCGTTGAAGAATTGACGGAAGGCCGATTCATCTAAAAGTGACAGTGTCAAGGGACTGTTATGAAAGGGGCAACACTATCCACAGAAATGAACTCTCCAACCGTCTCGCTCTCCCTTCTCCCATCTTTCTTTCACTGTCTGTCTCTCTTACTCTTCTCTTTCTCTCTTCCAACCTGGCTTCCATCTGGTCTCCTCATACCACTCCGTGCTTGCGATGCCATCCTACAAGCCGCGACAGGTATCCTCTGCCTGGAGAGCAGCATCTCTTCTTCTTCAAGCGAACTCGTCTCTTCGATTACAAATTACGGTACAACTAAATTCAACAGATAATTCCCAGGATCAATATTCCATATTTTTTTATTGGAACTCATGACATTGCAAATCAGTTGCCGGCATTCTTTTCGCCTTCCTACTTTCTCTGGCAAAAAAAGATGGCGAACAAAGGAACTCATTATCAATTCAGAGATGAGATTTCTCTTTGATGGCATGCTACATTCCTATCTTTCTTGGTGTCATGGAAGAGCAGAGAGAGAGAGAGAGAGGAAAGAGAGAAAAGGGAGAGGGAGAGAGAAAGAGAGAGAGAGAGA
Source organism: Allodiplogaster sudhausi (assembly GCA_945643635.1). Classification (NCBI taxonomy): domain Eukaryota; kingdom Metazoa; phylum Nematoda; class Chromadorea; order Rhabditida; family Diplogasteridae; genus Allodiplogaster; species Allodiplogaster sudhausi. Next base: position 2,799,498 of record CALZFC010000256.1, read on the forward strand.
GAGCGTGCGAGGAAAAAAAACTCTCGATGAAGAGAAGTCATAAGAATTTGGGGGGAAGAGCCTTCTACAAGGGGGGAATGCAAATCAGCCAAGCGGTTGCTTCTTCTCTTTGCTTTTACCAGAGGAGCGTTCCGCTTCTATAAAACTCGGAAGCCGTGCACCGTTCCAATCATTCCTTCTTAGTCGCAGCTCCTCTTCACGGTCTGCCCTTCCCCTTCTCTCCACCAGCTCCAGCCACATTTCCCCAATTCATATTTCCTGGATATTAATCTCAGCTTCCCTGATCATCACGGCGGAAAGGGAATTAGCAACGATGAAACTCGCCTAGCTTTCATCGTCATAATTTCCTTCCCGACGTCTTCAGCGATCAACCTAGTTTTCTAATAACTATTCTAGCTTTAACTTGTTTAACAAAAGGTAAATTACTCTAGCATTCCAATTGAACCCGATATGTAAACAACTCTCATAGAAATATCACCCAGTAAAATGCCCATCACGGGTCTCGGTAGTTGGCTTTGGTAAGCTTGAACAACTCGACGAATGCTTACTGAACCCATCTGCTGGGACCCGAGGCTTCCTCTCTGGCCTAAGCCTTCTCAACACTCCACGTCAGGCTAGTTACGCTTCCATTATCACTACCGTATATTCAGGTACTCCTTCGCCGTCTGTACAGTATACCAATGCAGATGATCAGAGAAACACGAGCATTATCATCATGAGGCTTTATCCAATACGCGGCACACAAGGGAGAGAGCAACACAGATGACATACATTCACTCTCTCTTCTCGCTCTCTTCCTTGGCTTCTCCAAATCCGCCGAGATCTATTCCGTACTTCTCCGCCCTATTCCGTAGTTCCCTCGCCTCCGACAGTCTGCAAGAGATCGATGATTAAGTAGGGCCCATAAGAGGAGATCAAAGAGTTCCCAAATGGATATACCCCCCTCCTTATTCTAGCTCCAGATAATGAAACCGACAGCGGGCAGCATCCCTTCGATCTCTCCCTTGGTGCGATGTCGCTTGTGGTGGTGATGGTGCTTATGGCGGTGCGCGTGGGCGCCGTTGTCCTCCTGACAATTAATCTTAATTACTAATCATATAACATATTTCTGCTCATTTCATTTAATATATTAATAATTATAAATCAGCTACACTTTTCTTCCCTCTTACAGAAATTCACTAAGTTTTCCCTTATGCTTGGTTAGATTACTTAAAAAAAGAGTTAATTGGAATAAATGATCGAAACAAACTATAACCTGCTGATGATGCTTATGATGCTTCTTGCACTTCTTCTCTGGTACAGCCTTGCCAGACCCTTTCTTAGCTTCACCCTCCTTCTCTGCCACTCTCTTGCCTTCTCTGTCCTTCTCAGCCTCCCTCTTCTTTTCTCCCTCCTTCTCCGCCACTCTCTTCTCCTCTACGTCCTCACAACTGCTGTCACTGCTCTTCGAAGAGAATGCCCCTGGAGATAGCTGCCTCCTCTCTGACTTTCCATCCAATGGAGTCTCCGCCACTTTCTTCGTAAGCTCTTCGAGGTCCTGCAGTTTTATAGAGTTGGTGAAAATAATTAAAACAAACTCGATAAACCCATTTCAAGGGAAGAATAAGCAGAAGGAAGAGAGAAAACGCCGGGGGTTTGAATTGTCCCCTTTGCCGCTTCGAGTATCCCCTTTGTGATATTCCCGCCTTTCCCCCTTCAGGCCAGGCGGACCTTGCGCCGCTCATCCTCTGCCATCTTGGCCTTCAGCTCATCCATAAGACGCCCCTTTGCAAGTTGCGCCTTTGCATCGGTATCTGCTGTAAAATGCAAATATTTATATTGAAAAGACCATCAAAATCGAGGGTCATTATTATTCACTCTTTAAAATAAAAACGATCAAATCTTTTTTCTTCAACTTCATAACTTCTATCCCTCCTGCCAAAATATTATATAAAAAAACGATCTGACATTTCTTCTGCTGAAGACGTCTCTTCTCCTCAGCAATCTTCTCTAGCAACGGATCGAATGTCTCCTCCATCTGAAAGTTAATCGATATAAAAAAAATTAAATACAAATCTATATCTACATATCACACTGAAGTGAAATCACAAAAATACCAGGTCTTTCTTGGAGGGCAAATTGCATTATGTCCTCGTTAGCTGCAGCAGATAGTCAGAATACCGTGAAGAACAGACATTCATCCTCACCGAAATCGCTGCTGTTGTGGAATTGTGCTTCCGCGCGGATCTCTTGGCCGCTCCCATGGATCCAGTGGCTGGGGTGCCGCCCGAGCTGGCCAGAGCAGAGAACGGAATGACGTGGCTAGTGGAGGCTTTCTTGGTAGATGGAGTCTGAAGATCTGTCTTATTTGAAGTCTACGAACGATGGGCACGAATCCACCCCATTCTTTCCACTCCCCCCCTCCCCCCCTCTCCCTCCTCCTACCACGGTGTTGACATTCACGCCGATTTCGCGAGTCGGCCGACGAGCTACCTTCTGCCATTCGTTGATGAATCCATCCACTCCAGGAATACCAGGCAAGCCCTGGAATGAGATGTGAGAGTGATTGAAGAAGAGAGAGACAGAGACATAAAGAGAAGAGAAATGTCTCAATGAGCTTCGCGTAAGATCAAATTCTACAGCCTCAAGAATGATCTGTTACATCATCTGAAAGAAGGAATACTGACATTATTCTGTAGGATGACATGAAAAACGTAGATGACGAGAAGCAACGCGGCAGCAGAGCCAACAGCCATAAGAAACATCTCTTCTTATCTGGCCAGAGAGTGCGGGATACGAGAGAGAGTTAGAGAACGAGAGAGGATGGGAGAGAGCAGGGAAAAGGAGACAACCGCCCAAGGGTTCTGAGAGGGGAAGGAGACACGGCCAATTGCAGCCAACGAATGATGCTAGAAATGACATGGGAGGAAGCGAAGAAGACATGCCGAGAATATGCTGACCTTTACAACTGCTAATTATGTGCGCTTAATTAAAATATCTCTGATGGTTTAGTTGCCATCATAAACTAGCAAAATATGAGAAGAGTACGGTAATCAACAAGGAAGTGGAGCAAGCAGAGGAGAGAAGGAAAGAGGAAAAGTCAGCGCCCGTCCATTCACCACAATCATACAAAGAAAGAAAGAAAGAAAGAAAGGAGGGGAGTGTGAATGCCATTTCCACTGGACTAAGTGCAGATATCATGTAAATAACATCATAAACAAGTTTGGACAAACGATTCAGCTAAAATAATCATCTTAAGCATAACATGCACGAATAAGTCGTCAGTGGGCTTTAAATATTTTGGAATGTCCGTGCCAATAAAATGACATATATATATACATTATAAAAACGCGGTAGAAATCAAGCCAATAATTATACAGCGCAGATAAAACAGACTCAGTTAATTGAGCGGTAATAAAACTACCAGTTAGTTAAATAAGCGAGAGGAAATTATTGATTGGAGGTTATTGACGATTATCGTCGTAGCATAGCACCTGAACAAATAAGTTCTATAAAATAATTTGCAGCACCATCTCAATCATTTTCTATTTAATACAAGTGATTGATTAGAAGCAATAGTAAAGTCATACAAAATAAATAAAAATTGCTAATATACGATTTTTTTTTAATAATTGAAGAACAAAAGCCGGAATTGATCTACCTCGTGTTTCTCGAATCGATCTACCCGTTCGTGTTCTCCTCGCCCTCTTCGGAAGAGCGCGTGCTTCCACTTCCACTGCTGCCGAGTCGAAGAGAGCCAGAAAAAGAAGAGGTCAGTGAGCACATCTCCGCCGTCTCCTTCTCCGCCGCCGTCACCTTAACAGCGAATGAATCAATCATACGTTCAATGCATCTAATTTAGATGTCTTTGCGCTCATGGAAAAGAAGTGAACACGCAAGGAAGAAAAAATGGCGCTGAATAACTTTATTGGGTCATTTATTCCCACGCGAATGTGATATCATTAACTGATATCATATTTGCGTGAGAATAAATTAACTGATAATGAGCAGTCCCGGCTTGCGCCACAACAATGCGCAGCCAAGATCGAATGGCAAGCAAGATCTTAGAAAGAAAGAAAGCAGCACCGAAAATGACACGACTTTTCACAAACCTCGTCCTGCAGTTTGGTCCACGCTTCAGATGGATACGACTCGGACAGCTCGCGAATCTCAGAGCACAGTGCGGCTTCTTCACTGAATAATCATATTATTAGAGATTGAGTGGAATGTATATTTAATGGTGTAAATTAACACGACAATAAATTAATTTTTACGATTTAACTGTCGCATTCAGTAGCCAGCACATTTTTCCTAATCAAAAGCTTAACTATCCAATCAAAACGTAGAATAATATCTCATAAAACTGACGTTGACACGCGTCTCTCGAACTCGCTGATCTTGCCTTCCAGATCCTTCTGGTCCTCGAGCAGCTTCTTCAGCCGAACGAGCGAATGTTCGAGCGAGCTGAGTGCCTGTGCAAGAAAGGGTTCACAATTTACCGTATATTTCATGTAGTCACACTACGTACCCGACCTAGACTTTAAAATAGAAATTCTGTTTTAACTCTCACCACCTTGCCTTCTTTTCCGATTCAGTCTACAATGTCATTAATTCCCTGGTTCTACAAGTGCCTGCCTACCTGGTTGCACCCGCAGTTCTTCATCTTGAGCGGGGGCGCGCGTGCTCCGGTGGTGTAGGCGTCGAACTCCTCCTTGCTCATGTTCAGCGACGTGTGGTTGATGTTCTGCACGAAGTGGAGTGCACCCGAGACCGTCGTGAAGATGTAGGCTGCAGGTAGACAAGCAATAGGGAACACATATTATCACAGTATGCTTTAAAACTTGCGATCCATTTAAACTATAGAGAGAAAAAGTCCACATTACAATGGAAATACCTGGCTCGCCGCTTAGAATTCTGTGTCCTAGACCAAATCGCGCGATAAAGTTGAGATTCGACTGCAGCTGAGGTGGATTGCCCTGAAACAGAAGAAAGAAACATTATATGTAAAAAATACCTTTAAAAACATTGCTTATGGTTAGAAATTCAAATCATGACATCGTTACAGTTTATTTCTCCCCTTACAAAGTATTTATTTTACAACACTCTGAAAAGCAAATAAAATGACTCCACCTTGAGTAAGACATAGATGAGAGCAGGAACCAACTCGTCAGCCGAGCCGGGCGCTCCTGTAATCACAGTATTCATTCCCTTTCATTACTCATCCTCTTTCATTTATTCATTCATTCCCTCTCTCCTGCCCACCTCTCTCTCTCTCTCTCTCTCTCTCCCCACTGACCGCTCTCCTTGAGTGCCTGGAAGATTCGCTTGGAGCATCGCACAAGGCACTGCAGCTTCTCGTCGACGCGTCTCCTTGCATTGATATCATTGATCTCGTTGATGGCCTCGTCCAACTCGTCCCGCGCCTGATAAGGATGACATTGAAGAACTGGGGTAAATGGAGAGAAATCGAAACAATATTGCTCTACCAAATCATTTATTACAAAAGTGTAGTCAGAGAAAAAGAAGCTGACGAATAACTCACTGCTTGCATATTCAGATCAACACGCATTTCGAGAGCGCCATTCGTCACCCAGCGAAGTTGGCGGATGTGGGCCTGGAGAGAGATGTCTTGCACTTCTTCTTCCGAGCTGAAGAGCGAGAGAGAGAGAGAGAGAAAGAGAGAGAGAGAGAAACAGACGGAGAGAGAAAGGGAGAGAGAGATGGAGAGGGAGGCAGCGCTGAACAAGGTCGGCGCATGCGCCGTGTTGTTCAGCACTGAATAGGGAGGGAGGGAGGGAGGTAGGGAGAGAGGGAGCGAGGGAGGGAGAAAGTGAGAGAAAGAGAGAGAGAGAGCGAGATAGAGAGAGAAAGAGAGATAGAGAGAAAGAAAGAGAGGAAAAGTAGTTAAAATACGTATAAGAATAAGACGAAACGAATCACAGTCATGACAGATACGCTACTCATAACTTCAGTACTCTGCACACTGACAACCAAGTCGCAGCGAAAAGACGGCCGTAGTGGGAGACGCACACAAACTTTTCCACTTCCTCCATCACCTCGTCGGGACGGACGCGGCTTTCTGGAAAGAAGAGAGGGAGGGAGAGAAGAGATAGAGAAGAAAGAGAGAGAGAGAGAGAAGAGATAATTGGAGATAGAAAAGACAACTAGCTACATACTTGCAGATGCCAAGCCGGCGTGGTTGTTGAGGTAGAAAGAGATGCTGGAGTAGCATGACTGCACGAGATGAGAGATCTCTTCCGGACTCAGATGCGACTAAAGAGCAAGTCACATTTACTGTCATATATTACCACTGTCTAAATAAACGATCTTTGCGCCCGTTTTTAAGCATATTGTAAATACAATTCACCTATTTAATTTCTCATGCAATTTTGCTTATAGAATATTTAATATATCTGTGCAAGCAAAAATAACAAAAAATCAAAATACTTTTATATACCCAGCATATATTAGAACAAAAAAAAGATATATAATGCTAACATCATAGATCGAGTCGTTGAGTTGGGTAAGACAATTTCCAATGGCCACGACTGCACTCGTAGGCACGAATCGAGCGATGAAGTTCTTGAAGTCATCGCGCGCCAGCTGAAAACATTATAGATATAACCGTCCAATCTGAATAGGCTCCGCCCATCCGTCCACTTGCCTGGCTCTCTGGGCTTCGATGCCTCGTGCGTGCTGGGAGATGGAGGGGAGAGAGAGAGGATGGCTGGCCGTGGAGTGTCTGGTGGTGGGAGGAGAAGCTGGCCGAGTGGCTGCCAGGCTGCGTCGACGCCAGATTCCCATGCGAGGCCGAAGACGAAAAGCCCGAGTGCTCGCCTTTAATAAACAAAATGAGCATTCGAAATAAAGGTGCGGTAGTCACAATTCTTCTATAAAACGGTATCTCATTTTTCTCAATAAAAATTAAATTAATTTTCAAACTTCCCGCGCACCTGAAGTCCCGCTGAGACTTGGCGACTTTTTGAGCAGAAAATTGAGCGGCCCGCTCTGCGCCGAGGAAGTCTTCCCCTTGCGTCGCTCTTCAAAGTTGTTAAAGTTCCGGAAGGCTTCCCTGAAACTGATTATCTCACTTCAGTGTAATCTCTAAAGTTTTAAGCAAAACATCGCTGACCATTCGTATTATAAATATTAACTATAATGGGTACAGTTAATTATAATTTAATATACAGAACTCCCTCTCAGCTTCCCGCCTTTCTTACTTTTCTAGAGCTTTTGATACCCCTGTTCATCCGGTGACCTCATGCCCTCCCGTTATGACATCAGGAAAAAAATGAACTGTCGAACAGACCCTCCTATTTTGGTCCTCCCGCGAGCCTAACCCACTACGCTTTCGAGGAATATTTTAAGGAAAACTTCGTTTTCAGCTAATAACAACTTATTTCCCCTAGCCTGTTCTGCTGGGTACGCGATAGTGGCTTTTATGCCCTGGATGGTGCACCTTCTGGTCCCTGTCTAGCAGTGCATGTGACACTTAAAGGGTGGGCCCAGTATGACCATGCATGGCGCTGAAAGGCTGGGTTCAGAATGACCACCATAAATGACCCCTTCCGTGCCTGCTTCCTTCCCTCGGGGGTACTCTTCAGGGTCAGACTCCGAAGCTAGCAAGCTGAAACCACAAGTGACGTTAGCCACAACATAATCGAGGATGCGAGAAAACAACGACTTCACTCTCTCTCTCTCTCTCTCTTACTCCTTCTCTCTTTTTCCTTCCCTCTCTCCCTTTCCCCTCCTCTCTCTCTCTGTCTCTTTTCTTCTCTTTCTCCCTCCCTTGATTCCTTTCCATCCTAGCGCCCTTGTCGCGTATTCCTTCTTCTTTTGCCAACTCAAAATAATTTCTTTGGTCACATTAGTAAACAGCCCATCTGTGACTGACAAATTTCGCTTCACAGAGAAGTTCAATATTTAGTAGAAAAAGAACCTTATTTCTTCAAAGAAAGATATCCATTGAAAAATAAAATCCCACAGATCTTAAATATCCCATGAGCTCAGTATTTGCACTGGGCTCAGACAGACCGTTCATATAGTGAGCCTTTCATTAATATACGCAGAAGATGAGCGAATTCAAGGTGAAACATGGCACTGTTAGCAGCTAAGGACCAACCACAGAGAAATTGTGATGGATAGATTAGGCCAAGACTTTCCCGTCTACAATCCTCCCTTAATCTTGGTACATTTTCCTAGCTTCGAAAACGAGAAGGGAGCTCGCGTCGATAGCTCTTTTCATTCTCGTCTCTTGCATATCTCTAATTCTCTCTCACTCTGTCTCTCCCTCTCTCTTCTCTCACTCTGTCTCTACCTCTCTCTCTCTGTCTCTCTCCCTCTGTCTCTCTTCTCTCTCTCTCCCTCTTTCTTTGCAGACTTCCTAATCATTCCCCCCCTACTCACAGTACTGGTGAATTACTCCTTGGCCGCTGTCTTCGAATATCCTCGTGCACTTTGCACTTTGCTAGAAGCACTACTTCCTTCTGGTCAGCACATCGGGAGCGAGAAGACTTGCGAGCCATTTCTAGAAGAGAGGCAGAGAAAGAGAGTGAGAGATAGAGAGAGAGAGAGCGTGAGACAGACAGAGAGAGAGACAGAGAGATATAGAGAGAGCGTGAGACAGAGAGAGAGTACGAGTGAGATTAAGTGGAACGAGAATGCAGACTTAGTGAGATTGCCGACATCGCGACGATATTACATGGGCGCTATGGTCTAGAGAGAGATAGAGCAAAAGAAACGCAAAGATTGCGTTCGCATGAATGTCCTCCGCCATGCTGAGTTGAGGGTAGTCTTTATATCATAGGTTTGCACCAATCACAGCATGGTCTGCAGGAGGTAGAGGGAAAGGTAGCAAGGTAGTTTGGTCTCTCTCCTCGCTGCCCCCTCACACGCTCTGTCTACCCTGCCTCTCTCTCTCTCTCTCTCGCAGTTTCTTGTTGCACATCTTTTGCAACCCAATTGGCATCCTTATTTGCCACGTGCTAAACATGTGACATGGTTGGAAGTTGACAAGCACAAAGGTTCACCTCCCTCTTTCCTTCTTGCCTTCCTAGACTCTGTCCATTACTTTCTGTCCTTCTGATGAGGCATGCATAATTCATGCACTCATCACTGTATAAAGTTCCTAGGCTCTGCTTCTCTCTCTCTCTCTCTTACAAACACACACTCTCTTTCTCGCAGAGTAGTTTCGATAAGCTCTTAGTGCACAAGGCACATCATGAAAACAACTTAGGCCAATATGTCCTTATCGGACATGGGAGAGCCGTGAAGAAAGAAATGAGAGAGAGAGAGAGAGATGCAGAGCCTCTCTCTCTCCATCAAGATGCAATGGAAGAGATTAAAGAAAGCAGGTGTGGGTTTGTAGAAAAGGCTGCGCAATCTTTGTAATACTCGGAAAGCTGGGGAATGATACAAAACAGATTCACTCTCTCGGGTTGGCAATGCCATTAACATAATGAATGAGTAGAGAAGGGTTATGATATTGAATTGCAAAGTTGAGAGCAATAAAAAATAAGATACGAGAGATGCCTTCTTTTATCTTACTGACATATACTCTATGAACTGAGAGTGGAAAGAGGGAATGATAAGGGAAAAGAGAGAGAGAGAGAGAGAGAGAGAGAGAGAGAGTTGTAGCATAGATAAGTCGAACGCATATGTAATTACAACCCTTTACGGCATTACAAGTACACTTTATACCCTGAGGGCACTAATGCGGGAATGTACTCTCCGGAAACAGATAACAAAAGATGTCTCTCCTTCTTCAAAATCTCTCTCTCTCCCATTCCAGTAATTAATTGCATGCACTGATGGGAATGGCCATTGCGAAGGCGGCAGTCCTTTTCTGGTTTCGGTAATAGCGAGAATGTAAAATGAGACTAGTCCAACACTCTCTTTCACTGCTTAGTCCTGCTCGCCCACGCACGTCTCCTCTCATCCTTTTCAACTATTAAATGTGCGAAGAGAACAGATCTGATTGTGAGTAAGAATAGTACTCTTCAACAATACGTTCATACTCTTCGCCTACAACTTCCACAAGAACACATAAACCTCCGATCACCTCGGGGAAAGCACTACTTCCCCCCTGATTGCTGGTGTATTGTGAACGAATATACTGTAAGAATGGTCCCGTACCGATTCTTGGCAAAGTCGTTGCTTCTCTTCTCTTCCGTTTGGAGTAGGCGCCAGCACTGCGAGCAGCGGCCCTCCCATTGAGGGGTGCCGTAGAAGCCGCAGCCATTCACGCACAGCTACAACAATAACCCGATCATGTTCTTCCCAACGAGACAATTAGGCGCGTCCAAATTACGGCTGTCAAGTAGAACATACACTTTCCCGCAACAAGAACACACTGCCTGACCATGTTGTTGATGCCGCCCATCTGGACTCTCAGTCGATGGCTGTCCTGGCCGGGGCCGGCGCCAGCAGAGCCCCTCCCTCGCCGCGAGGAAGGCAAACTTCTGCCGTCCGCGTCCGACGCCATCTTCCTCTCTGTAAGCTGCTACTTTAATTACTGGCTTCTGCTTTCCATTGATCACAATAGGAAGAGGTGTTATATCGCAATCTTCAGGATAACAAAAGGAAACTTTTACAATTCGTTTCCGTTCAATTCAACGCTTGAAGAACAACGCATGCTCTTTCAAAAGGACAAGAAGAAAAGTGAACATTTACATTTGAAACAATGAATAGAGCAGGCACAAGCAAGAAAAAATTATGTGGCACCAAATTCTATAAAGATGGGAAGGCCGTAAGCTGTCATCTAATGAAACAGCAGAAGGGAGTCATGCTTCAATTACAAAGAACGGGCAGGAAGGCGGCAAGTAAGCCGAGTGAACATTTAGCGAAATTAGATGAGGAAAATGATGGAAGATGGACAAAAAGAAGGAACGGATAGAGAAGAAAGAGAGAGAGATTGGAACCACGTGAAAAATAGGAAAAGTTGTCACGCGCTTAGCAGGACAGGAAATGGGCAATGAAGTTAGGCAGCCCAGCCGTGCGGCTCCGTTCACGGATGAAGCTTAGGGATGCGAACGGAAAGCGGATTCTGGATTAGGGTTTATGTCTCCCGATAAAGAAACTCAGAAACTGGCCACAAATGGATAAAGGAAATGTCTTCATAAAAGAAATGTCTTTTTTAAAAAATTCCGAGAAATTCAACTTTTCTAATAAGTGTGTTTATTGTTTCGGAACGAGTGAACAAATAAATTGAAGCACAATCGAAAATTGAAAAAAGAAGGGAACTATTCAGCAATCTAAGTCCTTGCTCGTGCCATGAGAGAATGAATAGCGCACCCTGGATTCCTTATTCCCTTTCCCTAGCTCCGCCCTAGGGACCGGAGAGGGTTGGGAAGAGGGTGCTATCCTTGCTGGGCGGAGACTATCGGGCTCACAGAGTTCGATGTAGCTTGAGTGAGCAGCTCAGAAGTATGCAATCGTGTTGCGATTACGCAATTAAACCAGAGTCAATCATAGATTACAAATGTCATCAATTTTCCAGAAGATAAGCAATTAAACGTTCATGCCGACCAAAACAAGAAAAGGAGGAACCCTGAACAGAGTAGACGGCGGCAACGGTTAATAACACTGCTCTCGGCACGTCACAACACACAACCAAAACAAACGAGTTCGCCGGAAGGAATACAAAAAATAAAACAACTACCAGGGAAAGAAATGAAACAACTCCCAGGGACGTCGTACGAAGTTTTCTGCACAACTGAAATACATTTAGTGTGCATTGCCGATGAATCGAAACTACGCCGAGTGCACTATCCTTGTTGTTGATACTGTATGACACACTATAAATATTCCAATAAACCAAATCGCATCCATATGCTGTTGGCCCGTTCCTCGTTGTCATGTCTTCCTGGCTGCTCTTCTCGCTTTCTCCCTCCAGCCGCCCTTCTCTCCACCTCCCTGCCATCGCCGCCGCGGCCAAGATGGCCACTGAAGTCGGCCGCCAAGCTGGTTGCCATGGCGCCCGCGTCCTCTCGGAAATACCTCCGTCTCATGCGCGCCGATAAGCCTACTGGTACGCGATACCTTCAGAGGTACTTTTGATCTCTCTCTCTCTCTTTCTCTATTCTCTCTCTCTCTCTCTCTCTCTCTCTCTCTCTTGTCTTCCTTTCCATCTCCTCGTCCACCTAGGTACCTGGCTGCTCTTCTGGCCGTCTGCCTGGTCGATCGCCCTCACTGCTCCAGCTTACTCGGTGCCAAGTCTCGGCCTTCTCGCTCTCTTCGGCGCCGGCGCCTTCACAATGCGCTCCGCCGCTTGTGTCATCAACGATCTGTGGGATAGAGACTTTGATCGACAGGTGCATTTGTTATCATTTTAGGAAACTGACGATTGAGTTAGAGAGAGAGAGCGAGAGAACAGAGAAATCAGAAAGAGAGAGAGAGATATCTGTAATTTGCATACCAACTCGCCAGAGAACGTGGATGATGCGACAGATAGGGCGGTAGAAGACGCTTTCTTGTTTGTGTTGTTTGAAAAAAGACGCATGGATCCCTTAACCCTCAGGTGGAGCGGACCAAACTACGTCCTCTCGCATCAGGCGAAGTTCGCCCTCCTCAAGCAGTGGTGCTCCTCGCCGGTCTCCTCTCCACGTCCCTCGTCATTCTGCTGCAGCTCAGCTGGCCCAGGTCTGTTTGAGACTAATGGTCAATTCGGTTGTTAAGTTACTCATTTATTATTTTTTAAAGCAATCTTTTCATGAGTTGTTAAATCGGTTGATACGATTTGAAAGGAAAGTATAAAGTAGACTTGAGCATCATTGTGGGCGCCTCTTCGATGTTCCTGGTCGTTGGCTATCCTCTCGCGAAGCGATACACGAACTGGCCTCAGGCAGTTCTTGGTAAGAGCATTTCTTCTGACGAACTCCGCTCATTTCCCTTTGATCTCTGTTTCTTTCTCGCTCCCTCTCTTTCTCTCATCTCTTCCTTCTCTTTTCTTACTGTTTCTCCCCCTCTCGGTCTTTAGCCTCTCTGTCTCCCTCTTCTTAATGTCTCACTCTTCATCTCCGTTTTCTCTCTCTTTCTCTTCTTTCTTATCTCTCTCCTCTGTCTCCCTCTCCCCTCTCTCTCTCTGTCTGTCTGTCTGTCTCTCTCTCTCTCTTCTCCCAGGTGCCACAATCAACTGGGGTGTCCTGGTGGCGGCTGCCCATCTGCTCCCTCCGCACGAGTGGTATCGCATCCTTCCACTCTATTCCGCTACCGTGCTTCACACTATAATCTACGACACTATTTATGCACACCAGGTTCGTCACTATTTATTTTAAAATTCTTTTTTTTTTTTAAGTAAGCTCATTTGAAGATGCAAGCAATGTTCTTGATTGATGTACCTTTTCACACCATTTTATGTTATTATTATCGTTTATTATTGTTTGGTCTACCGTAACTTTTTCAATTTTCCACTCAGGATAAAGTGGATGACGCGCGAGTGGGCATCAAGTCGTCCGCGTTGCATCTCGGCGTCCGCACACGACCGACGCTCGCCGCGGCCGCCGTAGCCATGACTGGCGGCCTTGTCCTTGCCGGCCTGGCAAACTGCCAAACTTGGCCGTACTACGTGGCCGTTGCAGGTGCTGTACATTCTTGAAAGCACATACTTTTTAACAAGTAATTAATGTAATTATTGATGTGATTTTATTTTAAAAGAACCTGCCAATTGAGCTTAAAATCTATCATGCTCTGCACTCTGCATTTCTAGTTCTACATAATTTTTTCTTAAGGATTACGGTAGATTTAAGCCTCTTATAATTAATTAGCATTCAAGTTATAAATGAATCCATCTTGTAAAGAGATGAATATGAAATGTTTCAGGCACCGCTGCACACGTTGGATGGCAAGTGGCAACGGTGAGGACAGAGAGCACGGAAGACTGCTGGAGCAAGTTCAGGTCGAATCAGTGGATGGGAGCCATTCTCTTCACGGGCATAGTTGCCGGGAATCTACTCAAAGAAGAGAAGAAGGAAGCAGTTGAAGATGAGCAGATATCTTGATTAGTTGTCTTTGCAATAGTCATTAATTTCTAGGATTTTATTTAATTATTCAACTGCGGTATAGAGACAGAGTAGTGATTTTATCGGTTGTGCTTTGTGATACACTCTACATTGTTAATTTACACAAGCTGATATTCTTTGATATATTCCGAACTTTACTTTTCCGTGTTTATTTTGCCTTGTCAATAGTTAGCACAATGTTATCCACATTCCCTTGCTTTTGTCATGTCTTTAATATGCTGTTACATATCGAGTGTGGATATTTCTCAATGCTAAAGTTCTCATCTTGTTAGGTCTATGCAATGAATCGGTAGAACTGTTTTATCACTTCTGAACATTCTGTACAGCACAAGCAATGACGGCAACCATAGGAAGGGGTCAGTCAGGCACGTTGCTAATGGTAAGGTTATCAATACATCCAGTGAATAAATCAGAAACGAGGGAAAGCTTAATAACAAAAATAAACAAACAAATAAATTAGCTACGGAAGCAAGGGCTTCCAGGGCTTACAGGACTTCACGAACCCATGGGAAATCGGAAAATCATACAATTAAGGAATAAATACTACAAATTCAACTATAATGTATTACGAGATCAACTGAGAAGTCCAAGAACTTGAACGACGTATACAGCGAAAGTCGAATGCTAGCACATACTGGGGAAACACCAGAAGAAATCCTTTAAAAAGACAATAGGTGGGGGGGGGGGGGCGGGAGTAAAACAAAGTAGCGCAGCTTAGTTAGAAATGAAGGTGATTTCGTTGAACCGGGAGCTGATAGTGAGCTATGAAGATTACTTGGAATGCTTGTACGAGTCGCGGCCATCCCTAGTCACAAACTTGGCTAGTTTCACAGAGGCCTTCGCCCCTCCTCCTCCGCGCTGCTTCTTGCCGGGCCCACTTCTTCGAGCTGCGCCAATGGTGACGAGGCGATCCAGGGAAGAAGACTGGCTCACTTCTCCTTCGATGGCAGACGTGAAGAAACGAAGAGCACTCTTAAATAAAGAGAGAGAGAGAGAGAGAGAGAGAGAGAGAGAGAGAGAGAAAGAGAGAGAGAGAGAGAGATTGGAGAGGAGAGAGTATATAAGAAAGAGAGAAAATTGAGGGAGAGAACGAGGAAACGGTGCAAGCGTGAGGGGAGAAGTGGAGAGAAAGAAGACCTCAAAGTTTCCTGCGTGCTTGGCCAGTTCGCCTCGGATGGCCGCAACCGATCGCTGCTCCACATCATCACGGCGAATCTGACAAAGAATACATTTAATAGACTCGAATACGAATCACTGCAGCAAACACATACGAATTTCACTATCAGGAAATGTGAGAGTTACTAGCATGTCCTGCGAACCGTATCATACAATGAATAGATATACTAACAAACATATTAGTACTCAAAAATAATAAGTTGAATAACCTTTTCTTCGATTTGCTCGAATTCACGCATTGTTTCATTTGGGACAGAATTCTGAAAATAATACGTGCATTCACATTCGTAACTATTGTTTTTTTAATGGTTAAGATCGTTAAAATGATTCTCTTTTTCCTCTCCCTGGAAAAGCTGTTATTTCTGCGAAAGCACCTAATAATCTTTAAAAAAGAACTGTCCGAAATGAACGAAGTGAAGTTAAAATAAAATGCTTTAATGATTTTTACAAATTCATTAAAGAATAAAACCTCATTTACGGCCGTCCTTTCCTTTCCTGCACGGATCATTTGCTCCCTGTCGACCATTCCTTCGAAGAGCCGGAACACATCCAACAACTTCCCAGCCTCTTCCAGGATAACAACCAGCGAAGTGCATGCAGACTCGGGCAGCTGAAAGAGAGAGAGAGAGAGAGAGAGAGAGAGAGAGAGAGAGAGGAAGAGCAAGATATTGCGAGACAGAGATAACGAAGGAGTGAGGAAGCAAGAGTAAGAGAGGGCAGAGAAAGAGAGAAGGTGGTAAGAAGGAAAAGAGAGAGCGAACCTTCTGCACGGCGAAGAGCTTGAACTCCTTCCTCGTTGCGGCGACAAGGGTTCCGACTGCTCCAATGTAGTGGCGATGGGCCCGAACGCAGTCATCCACTGAGATGGCTTGGTCAAGGAGTAGCCAGAGATGGGCTGAGAGATGGGCAACCTGAAGAGAGAGAGCGAGGAAGGGAGAGAGAGAGAGAGAGAGAGAAAGAGAGAGAGAGAGAGAGAGAGAGAGAGAGATAATGTGGAATTAGAGATGGAGAGTGAAAAAAACAACATATTGTAACACTCAAATATTGTAAACTCTATTTGGTTACAAAACTCGTACTTACGCCGTCATAGATGTACGCCTGGAATCGATCGAAGAACTGGCCAAGATCCATGAAGGCACGCTGGAATGCGAGGAGACAACGGCGAGAGTCTGAATGCCACTGAATTAAGGCTTTTCTTTCAGTTGCTCCTCCCCAAATGTTGCCATTCTGTCTAATTGTAAGACATATTGATTATTCTATTCATTGATGAGCAATGTAAAGGAACAGTAAATAAGGATTGATCCGCCCGCAAAAGGTTCACAGTGTTTCATTTTTAATATTGTAGAATGCGTAAGGGGCCAAAATAATATGAGTATTATGAATACAAACTAGGCCAGAGTTTGTTGATGGCTGCCGACTGAAGTTGCAGTATTTCCATTGCATCGAGCAGCTCGAGCCGAGTGGACAACACTGGCCAGATTGACCAGAACAGGGTCTGGAACAATAACTCTTTTATATTAAGATAGGCTCTGGAAGAATACTTCAGCCCTTATAATACTAAAATAAAAACACTTCTTACTTTATTCGTTTTTCCTTAAACAATAATATTTGTTCTTTCCAAACCAAACAAGTCTTGATAAAAACCAGTGAACAAACCCTATAGTCTCGGATGCTGTGGTCGTCCAGCACAATGGCTGCCAAGCGGGGAGCAGTGTAGGAAGGACAGAGCTCAAAATTATTAATTAGTAAGTTATTTTTTATATTTAGACACATTTCTATATACCCTGAATGACAAAGTTTTTAAGTATTACAAAAGAAGATACATTGACGCTACTGGGAGACAGGCGATTTCCTTGGCGAGCGGAGCAGAATGGCGAGTCGTTCAGTGGCTACAAGTAATCATCAGTTCTTCCAAATATGACATCCCTTTCTTCAAGGAAATTTCAAAATTCATCAAGTATTTATTAATATCTAGCAGATTTCATTGTCATCATACATAATTAGACATTCTCGTACCACAGTTGAGCAGTCGAAAGGAAGAGGGCGTGGACATTCTCTCGGAAAGGCCGTTTCACGCACGGCCTCCAGCAGAGCCACGGAAGCGCATTGCTCCATTCGAGAGATTGAAGTGCCATCCGAAATAACTCCACTGAAAAAATGCTCAAATTATATGTTTAAAAATGGGAAATTCAAATAATCCATCATTTAGTCTTCGAATGGAACTCGAATATACTGTAAGTTGAAATGGCCAAATTTCATATGACATTACGGAACCCACTTTACTTCATTTCCTCTCTCTCTCTCTCTCTCTCTTTCCTCTTCTACAGTGCCCTTTCCCTTCCCAACCAGAGTTTCTGGAAGAGTATGATGACGAAACGTTCGTGGCTGAGAAGGAAGACGGAGTGGATCGCACGGAGATGCGAACGAAGTTTGTCTCTTTCCATTACGAGATCCAGAATGACTCCTAAATCATTTCCATCTTTCTCAGAACAGAGCAAAAAAGGTACCGCCTATTACACAAACTAATTCCTGATTTTGGTGGTTCTCGGAGCCATACCCCACCTGGTTTTGACTGCTTCAGAAACACGAAAATTAAACTAATTCCAATAAATCGAATAAATTTTGCTACTAAATAAATAAACTGAAACAAAACAACGGGATGGCGGACCGCAAAGAGACTTTGATATCTCGTGGACGACCTTGGACAGCTCGAGCCGCCGTTCTGCATCTCCCAAGAGCTTCGCGGTAATCTCGTTAATCTGGAAAAGTGAATTAAATTTCAAAAAATTGAAAATTAATAACTTTTTTTTTCAAAGCAGCGCCCCAGTAATAAAATACACCCAAAGTATTACATGAAGGCGTGATGAAAACATACTCATTTAAGAATTGAACATTTCAAATGTCCCTTTTGTCCGATGTTATGCAAAAGAATGCGAAATGAATGCAATGATTTGTCTACTCCTGTATAAAGTAACTTCTTTCTGCCTTCGCACCTTTCCTTGGTGTCTCTCCATTTCGTAAGTCTCCGTTGCGAGGAGCTTCGCACATTTGCCTGCCGTCAGGATCTTGTGAGGAATCTCCACGGAACATCGCAGGAATGCGGGCACCAGATCCTTGTCCACGTAAAATCTACAATACCAAATATTGACATCAAAATGACTCGCGACCATACAAAGAGTAATGACGAATTCAGATCATTCTAATTTTAGAGCTCTATGGTAGGACGCCGTTTCAGTTATACAATTCAAAATAACTGATAAATTATTAAACGAATTGTTACAACTTAATTGTCTCTTTAAGCTTTCATTCATTCGTTCTCTTTCATTCTCTCTCAACTCTCATACTCTCTCAACTCTCATACTCTCTAATCTCTCATTCTCTCTCAACTCTCATACTCTCTCAACTCTCATACTCTCTAATCTCTCATTCTCTCTCAACTCTCATACTCTCTCAACTCTCATACTCTCTCAACTCTCATACTCTCTCAACTCTCATACTCTCTAATCTCTCACTCTCTCTTAGTGAAAAGAAGCTCACCTCGTATTCCAAGTCCGCACAAAGTCAGCTTCAGTTACCAGGCCCCCGCAGCCATCTCGCTCGCGGATCATGAACTGAACCAACACCATAATTACTCTCTCAAATGAGACTATATCAAAGAAGAGAAAGAAGCTGTCTTATCATTCATTATACAGCAAGAACATGACACTCGGTTCTACCCCGAACAGAATCAGAAAGCCCCATAATTACTGGCAGCAATTCCATTCTTGAGCAACCTCAGTGTTGTGTGGATTGAGAAGTCCCTTCTCGAGCCAGTTCTTGATCAGATTTGCATAGACGAACAGCATACTTTCCAGCATGTCACCAGTCGCCCTCAAGTTTTTTTTCCTTCTCATTTCATGAAATCTCCAATGATTTCTTCAAACAATTAAACAAAAAAAAACATTCTGCTAATAAAATCAGCAGAGTAAAATTTAAAAAAAAATTGATAGACAGACTTCTTAGAATCAGAGCCGATAACACCAGAGACGTAGTGCAGGTAGACCTGGTCCAGGATGGCGGTGCCTCTGGTAGAACAAATAGATTTCAGAACTCGGAACAGAGTCAAAAAGTTATCGTGTATTTTACGTACCCACTCTGATTTGGGCCTCCCGTAGATTTAGACATATAAATTCTGTTTTTTTTTCTCCGTGTGCCTCTTCAAACCACCACCCTGCTCTTTCCATGCAGGCGACAGTCGGAACAAGCATGTTCCATCATCACAATAATCATCTACCTTTCCGATGACTTCATCTCCGACCGCAACGCGGCAAGCAACGTGAGCAGCGATGAGTGTGGCCGGAGGCGCTCGGCCACGACGGACAAGCTGATTCCCATAGCACCGCGAGAGAGCTGCAGAGGACATCATTCGAAAGAGTCTATAGGTGTATACGTGGAACTACCATGCGTAGTGGCCGATAACCATCAAAAAGTATTCCTATCAACCGAATTTTCGTTGGACGGTATCCATCCAGCCGGTTTCAAAGGGTAGCATTATCGAAATTCTTTGAGAGTAGTGAGAGATGAAAAGATTTCGAACGGAAAAGATGCAAATACCGTATGCTTTAGTTCGGACACCGTTCTGACGTAGTCGCTGCAGAGCACTTCGAACGAACCATAGAATGACTGGAATGAAAGACACACAATTTACAATTTGATCATACGAATAATTGGCCGAAATATAATCATTTGCGCCCCAATACTCCTGTTTGATATAAATTGAGAATGCAAGTAAAGTATAAAAAAAACCATATCCCCTAACTTAGAGTCGCTTTCTCTCCCTTAATACCATTTCCACTTTTCTCTCCCCCCTCTCTCTCTCTCTCTCTCTTCGTTTCCTCCTCTCATATTCGCTTTCTCTCTCTCACTTCCAAGGGAAAATAGGATTGTCGATTTGGCAGACCCATCCTGATTTTGGGCTTCCCCAAAGTCCTACCCCGCCATGTTTTTGAGGACGATTTAGGCAGAAAAAGCTAACCCACCCTGGTTTCCGTGCCCAAAACCTTCTTCCCCACCCAAATTTTCAGGGTTCTCGATAGTCTCACCTCAGCCAGCATGTCAGATCCAGGTTGCTTGGCAGCCAGTTTGTAGTAGTCGCTTGCAATGGCGAGAACTTGCTCGAGTCTACGCCTCATCGACTCGGAAATGGCGCAACTGGCCGACACCCTGTATAATTTTCAGGTTATTTATTTTAGACAAAAATTTATTCTTAAAAACTTACACTCATCTAATCTAATTCACTATTTTAAGATAAATATACCAATTTAGTGCGAACTCTGCAAATCAAATTCTTTTCAAAAATAACTATATTCCTACTTTTTAAAGTTCTAATGAGTAGGCTAAATTCTACGCTGACATGAAAGGGTGACCCTCGAAACAGCCCCACCTGATCTTGTCGCCCGCTACTCGGTAGTAAGTGGACTGGAAGCCGAGCAGAGCACTGCGAATCAGCTCCTCCACCAGCGTTCCTTCGGCCACATCTGAGTAGCACAGACAGCATTACGTAGAAATATCACTATTTCTGTGCCCCCCAGAGCCTATGCAAGGGAAAATAAATCAAAAGTCGAAGCCACTCTGACTGCTCACACCTCGCGTCAAAACCTTTGAACGCAGTGTAGCTCAATGCGTGGTAGATGGCCATTCTTTCCTGACCTATTCTGCAGGGAGCTGGGCGGTTCATGGAATCGATGGGGAGAGGGCGAGACGACAGTCAAAGGGATTGTTATATGCAGAGAGTAAGGAAAGAAAGGAATGGCCACTAATTATGAAACACCCATTACTGGCGTCTTATTGTTAGGCAGAAAAGGAGAACATTAATGAGGAGTGGGAAGAGGAGCAGTTGGAGGGCCTTCACAAGCTCTCAGCTCATCCCTCATGCATATAAAAGCGCGTCGCCCCATAGCCATAAGTCTCTCTCTCTCTCTCACTCTGTTTCTCTCTCTCTCTCATTCTCTCTCTCTTTTTCTCTCCCTCTCTCCTCTAACCATTTCTCCCTGCATTCCTGCCACCGAGTGGTCGGAGAGTTCTTTCGCGAGCCGGCCCCGGCACGACAGTCGAGCCCGTGCTTTGGCTCACCGGTGAAGACGATTCAGAGTGGCGCAACCTCAAGTTGTTCAAATATGTCTATTTTACTGTATCAAATACAATAAAACAAGCAACATTCCACAAAATGCTAGAATTGCAAAAAGAGGAATTAGGGGAGTGAGGGAATTAGGGTGCGGCGCGCGGAGAGGAGTGAGAGACACAGAGAGTAAGAGGAAATGGAGAGAAAGGCAGCTACAGCAAACGGACGACATGGTTCACAGATACATTTTGTTCTTTAAAAACCATGCTTCGGAAGTGTAATTAATACTTACTGTTCTTCGTAGAGTCGGTTGGTGGCTGAGAAAGGATTTCCCGCCATCGACAACGGGGAGTTGAACTGATGCGCGTTTGAGAAGTACGTCTGAAGAGAAGGGAATAGTCATTTACACATTTTAGTATCCATTTTTTTCAAATGCTCGCCCATTGATTTTTTTTGTTGTTGCTCTTGCGAACAGTTTGGATATCTCATAACATACTGGAACGGCGGATGCGTTTCCTGGAGCAGGAAGAGAGCCTCTGGGCGGGTTGGTCATCCGGTTGTTGGAAGATGGGCGGAATGCCGAAGGGTCTGCCTAAACCACCACTCATTCTTATCTCTTTCACTTACTGCAGTTTCTTCTTTTACTAAACAACTATGTCGGCTTTTTCATTTATATTTCCGTAAAAAATAGCTAAATATTTGGAGGAGAAAATAGTTGGTGCTAAAAAACAATAGCTTTTTCAAGCCAAATACACTACTTATACCGTCACCAAATTATCCCAAGAGTGAATTAGGAATATGGACAAGATGACCTGTCCGAATGAATCTGTCCTTTGAACCCCGGCAACTCGGTTACGGGAAACAGAACGGCGATTGAAGTGCGGGCTGCGCGGGCCTTCGGGAGTCGCTGTAAAAATAAATAATCATTTAATATTATCACTTTAAATATATCATATGAATGTTGTAATAATAATCTTTTTTTAAATACAAATATATGCAAACCTGATTGTGAGAAAACAAAACTGTTCTTGATCAATGGCACAATTATGTTTGAGAAAATGGAATGTGATTACGAACAGTCACTGTAAAAAAAGTGGGCGAAGTTAAGGGAAGAGTACCGGAACGTTCGACAAGAGGTCTCCGCGGAAGGTTCTGGCCGATGTTCTGGAGGGGCTGCATGGGCTGTATCGGGATCTCACGAATGTGTTGCTGTAAGAGAAAAGCTGTCACAAAATTCATTTCAGTTATACAGCACAAATAGCATTTAATTATTGTTAATAGAACTTCAACACATAAATAGCATGAACATGACGAGTTCGTACACAGAAAAAACGGTGTCACCAATGACTTCAAAACGGCATGGCTACGTCTTCAACATTGAATTAGAGAGTGTTACAGAGGCAAGCGGAGGTCTGCCTGCCAAAGATTAATCTTCCGTGATCTACCGCATTTTCTCTTCTTACTTCTTGATCTACCCACTCATATCAAAGATACCTTGCGCAGTAGAATGAGCAGATGGACCAGCTCATCCTGTACTGTGAGATCTCTGCAAGCGGAGAGCGCGCTGACTCTTCGAGTGAACTCTTCTCCCGCTTCTCGACCCGACCGATCGATGACTGGAACACATTTATAAGAGAAGATAACACACCTTTTATTAAACACCCTAACCACTTTCACAATTTCTATTTTTATAAATACTTGATTGTGAATAGAGGATCAGCACAATAATCGGCAGATAATGGTTAAAAAAAAAATTTTTGTAATAGGTAACACGAACTTCTTCTCCGAAATCGATCAATCTCATGGCGTGCAGATTGGCGATCTCCGCCTCCGTTGAATGCGGCCGAGGCGTGTGCCTCTTCCGAAACTGAAACATCAACTATTGAAGGAGAGAAAGAGAAGAGAAAGGAAAGAGGAAAGAGAGAGAGAGTGAGAGAGAGAAAGAGATAGACAGAGAGTGAGAGAGAGAAAGAGATAGACAGAGAGTGAGAGAGAGAAAGAGATAGAGAGTGAGAGAGAGAGAGAGAGAGTGAGAAGGGAAAGATAAATGGCGGCAAAAAACAAACCGTCGAGTCCGAATGCGAGCGCAAATTGCCGCGTGGCCAACGCGCGCGCGTCCTGTGACATCTTTCCACGGTAACAAATATAACTAAAAATTATATCTCATGGCCAAATGAAAAATCATCCCTAGACCGGCCTAGTTTGAAATGTAAACATAAACAACATCCAAACTCCATACAGCCCATTCCATCCAAACTTTTCAAAACTAATATCATTCGGCGTGGAAAGTAACCACAACTTACATTTGAAGAATAACAACTCCCTTTTAAGTTTATTTAAACAGCACATTAATGATCATTGAACAATAATCAGGAGAGGGTAATATGAGGAGCGGAATTTTACGCCCAGACGACGGAGGGAGCGCAGCTTGGCCAACAGTAGGAATGATCAAACAGAGTATCCAATGTAATAATAAACAACAACTAACATTTTTTTCGTAAAGTTGTAACCAGGATTTGCTTATTAAAGCATAAATAAACATTACAAGTAAGAAACAGATAGGAATGACAAAAATAAAAACTAATGCAATCTTTTAAGCAAAAGAAGTGACGAGGAAAGTACAAGAATGAATGGCTGGCCGCTGCTTCTCCTCTCTCCGCGCTATTGTCGCCTGGGCTAGTTCTTCTTGAAGCCATACTTCTTCCTTTCGTAGAAGAGATCCGTCTTCGCGCTGCCCAGATTCACAATCTTTGGACAGCCATCTCGATCCTGCAAAGCAAATCATTATCGTGATAGAACATCAGAGAGGGAAAGGAACACTCGATTGCTAAAGATAAGAGACTCAAATGCATTTCTTCCATCACCATATAACATTTCCAGGTTGTCCACTCTGATTCCAACTAACAAATTACTTCGTACTATTTCGGTACTCCTACCCCAAGGCAATGAACGATTTCCAAAAAAAAAGTCAGATTTGTCAATTACCATAAACCTACCGTAAAAAAAGAAAATGACGAAATTTAGCAAAACGAAATTCGGTTTCCTCGCATTACATAATCCTCCTGGGGCAAGCAAGAAAAAACACAATTTGGAAAACATTCATGGCCTTGGGTTAGAAGTGCCGAAATAGTATTCCGTATAATGGAAAGCACTGGATTTCGTGACCTTCTCCATGATGGTGCATTCCTTGCAGTAGTACGCGTCGCTGCAGCCAATTCCTCCACAGATTACGCAGCTAAAATGAAAACAACGTCATTCGTCCTTTCATTACATCTTATTTCAACATATATAAAAAAAATTAATTTACAGCACCAAAAAAGAGCTTTACGACCTACAATATATCTATGGGAATTAGAATGAGAATAGAATGGCATGAAGAGACTGGCCGTCCTTGATACGAGCCGTAGTTGCACTCATCGCAGATGCGCACGAGAGTGCATGGACGGACGTACGAGTCGCAGATAACACAGCGGCCATCGCCTACAATTACATTATTCGTCATTCTTTTACTCTTAATAATCACAACAAAACGGGGGAAATGGGCACTTTCAATCGTCAATTCAAACTTTTTGAGTGAAAACAACAATAACAAAAACACATCAAAAGATTCTCCCACCATTTCAATAACACTAATCAACCGATAGTTCTCACTCCTAACAAGAGGTAAATAGTAATCACAAGGCAGGAAGAAAGAACATGATCAAATAAAATAGAACAGCTAACATTTCTCGCACAGCCTTCCGATAGCGACACCCGGCTGTTTACGGCAGAAGATGAGATCGGGATGGTGCTTCGCCATCTGCAGAAGAAGAAGCACGGCGATATAAAGACACAGCGAGACTAACGACTGAAAACAGAAAAAGCACACAAATATTTTTTTTTCGAAAGGATCAGCATATTTGAATCTTTTACGACCCGTAAATTAGGATATTTTCTATGCTTCAAAACGATTACCCTTTGAAAAATTGTCAGTGTATGGTAAGAGTATTATTGCTACCGTTACACGCAGATGTTGGATGCAGCTAACCTATACTGATTGTGAGAAGATTTTATTCTTTGATAGCTCATCTTTATCATCTTTTTCCCCAGGGTTAAACCGCTCCCGTACCAGTTCAAGATGGCCGTGACGAAGGCCACCAAGATGCCCTCAGACGAAGAGCTTACGGTGCCTCAGGTAAACGAACTTAAAGCGTAGGAATAAGTTGGTGTCTCATTCGTATTTTTATTTTATTTTTTCTTTTCTTTTTATTTCAGGAAATCACTCTGTCGACGCCGTATATGAAGGCGGTGGCCTCTTACATGCATGTCCACTGCGAGAACGAGATCAAGGTTTCACTTTGCATTCTCAATTATTTGTAGTATTCATTGTCCTCTTCTTCTGTAAGCATATTGCTCTTTTCCCAACAGGAGTTTATTCTTCGTCGCCGTGAGTTGTCGGACCCTCGAAAGACTCTTAAGGTATTTTTTAACCCTTTTTAAGCTTATTCCCCTGGATTGTATTTTCCCCATAAGTACTATTACTTGTACAATCATACAGGTATCAAGAATTTCTTTTTGTAAAATAGTGGAAATAAAATAGTGAACTGATACTTGGCGTACAACCGAAACGAACAATCAATGATCTCTGTACTTTGAAAGCTAATTTCACCTTCTCGTGTTAACCAAAGAGTGACTATTAGCTGGACATTTCTTCACTATTTGTTAATTCTTCTTCTTCACTATTTATGAATTCTTCCATAAAACATGACATTTCTTCATCTTTACGAGTTGTTCCGAGAAACGTAACATTCTTTACTCTTTATGGATTCTTCATTGACTCCCCACTACTTCCCACGTTGTTAGGAGGGCGCCGCGGTGACTGCTTGCGGAGTGAAGTTCCTTCAGTCTCTGAAGCGAAGCTGCGCCAATGAAACTGCCGGATTCGCTGACTGCATCGACCAGAGCAGCGCCAGACTCTTCATCTCCAAGTTAGCCAGGGCAGGGAGGAGAGCAAGAAAGATATAGGATGATAGAGGAAGCTTCACCGTATGCATTGGTTGGTTTCCTCGTTTTTGCTTTGGTCGCCCTCTATTTTTAATTATCAAATTTAATATACTTATTCCAACCAACTATTCATGTGACTATAATTCATTTGTTGCTGGCTTGAAAAGTTAGCCATATTTTCCTTCTTCCTCTCTCTTAATTTTATTACCTTTCTGTTATATCTCTCTCTTCCCTTCTTCTTTCTCCATTCACTTTCATCTATTCTCTCTTTCTCAATCTCTCTTCATTCCCATTGACTCTGCTCTTCTTCCTCGTCCCCACGTAGCAACCTCCTCGTTGCGATAGAGATCTTTTCTTGCGTGTGCCGCCCCGTTGTGCAGGGCAGCCAGCTCTTCTGAAAACCACTCTTCCCTTACCATTCCAGTTTGAAGAGTTTTCGTTCATTTGTTAACTTTATTCAGTGTTTAAATGACCTCCCGTTTAAAAGATTATAGGAATGGTACATTACCAAAAACCTGGTGGGTACCGGATTTTTCATCCAGTTTTCTAATGCAATATTCCATGTCTATCTTTCGTGATGACGACAAAAGTAAGATCTATTTAAACACTGACTTGATTGATTTAATATGTTATTTCTCTGTCTCTAGTCGACCCTATGACTTCGTGTTCTCAGATGCCACCCGGAACGTGAGGTTCTTGACAAGTGCGTGGAGGAGAATCTGAAAGTGCACCGGCCCAAGATGGGCTACTTCTCCAAGCCCAAGGTGCACGACAGCATCCACCCAGCACCGAGTACAGAGAAGTTCACAACTTATTCATATATATTGCTAGTTGCATTATAAGGAAACGAAAAAAATAAAAATATATATATATATATATATTACGAACTTTAACATTTGTACCAGTAAGATTATAACGGAAATGTTCAAACGGCTTAAATGGGTTGTGCTAGCTGCAGTGGATGAACTGTGATGGCATGTATAGTATGGAGAGTTGACGTTTGATTTGAAGGAGTGAAGCGAATAGGAGCATTCCTAGTGCCTTTCCATACTTGCAGCCCCAGTGCTCCGTGACTACAAGGCAGAGGCTGCTAAGGTCCTTTCCGAGCTGCCGGCTGACTACGCACTCCGAAAGGACTACCGCCAGTACAACGACTGGCGCCACAATATCAAGGAGAGCTGAGAAGGACAGAGGAGAGCATTGAGGAATCTATCAATATCTGTAGTCTTTTAGGACATTAACCAGCCTTTCTGCCTTCGCTCAAGTTTTAGTTACTTATTCCTCTCGAATTATATGCAAACTTTTGCTAGAAGAATAAAGTATATGAGAGAATTACAAGTAGTCAACGGGGTGAAGTCGGCTGTGGCCCGTGCATGTGCATGCATTTGTTGTGGAAAGTGTTGTTCATTTCGACCGTCGGGGAGTGCCTAACATGCATCTTTAATAACGTGACACTTATTTTGTATGCTGTGTTATGCGGCTTGTCTGAAGAATACAGGACAACTGTTGTGTTCTTGTTGAAGCGTTCACACAACTGATGAGATGGACACTGTGATCAAGCCGTGGAAGGAGTTCGACTGGGACTCCTTGCTTGTTCGTTTCATCTTATTTCGATGGCTTACTGTAGCTGATGGTGAGAGGCAATTACTGTAGCGATCTCTGTGGGATTCATGGAGTCGACTTTTTACAAGAGCTGAATATCACAGATTGGTAGCCCCACGATCTCAGTTCTACATCTCTATACCAGTGAATGAGTGCTTCATAAGAATATTTCTCGTACAATATGATCAGGTATAGTGACGATGCATTTAGAATCGACTAGAGGGCGAAGTGCAGGCGATTGAGATTCGTCAGAATGCAGCCAGCGAGGGAAAGAAGAACCTACTCGAAGAGAGCAACAAGTACAGAGAGAACACGGACAAGGTGAGAGGAGGCGGCCGTGGTTTGGAATCAAAGGTCTTGGACAAGCTGAGTTATCTTGGACAATGTGGAGGAGTTGGTGGAAATGATTGTGAATTGTGCTGCAAGTGATATCTTTGAAGCCATAATTGATGACTTGTCTTTTGCATGTAAAAGGAATTATCGTTTTCGGCAGGAAAGATGAATACAAGGGGTCATAGAGAAAGCCAAGCTGATTCTGTCTGTTGTTACAATTCATAATTCCTACTTTGACTTCCTGGTCCTGTTCTTCTTAATCCTCCCGCGTACCTCCCGCAGAGTGCTCTCTTCTGATCCATGCCTCTTTCTTGATTACTGTTTTCGTCCTCTATCCCCCTTTAGGTTTCTTCCCACACCAATCACCCCTTCTCTCCGACTCTCCCTGTCCATCCCTCTCTTTATCACTCTCTCTTCTCTCTCTTTTTCTCTCTCTCTCTCACTCTCGTTCTTTCTTCTTTTATCTCGCTCGTCTCTCTCCCTCCCACCATTCCTCTGTCGCTCTCTCTCCCCTCTCTCTCTCTCTCTCTCTCTCTCTCTCTCTCTCTCTTTCTCTCTCTCTCTCCCTTTCTCTTTCTCTCTCTCTCTCTCTCTCTCTCTCTCTCTCTCTCTCTCTCTTTCTGTCTGCCATCGGATGCAGCCGTAAGCGTGTTGGCCGTGGCGTAGTGGCAGATGGTCCCATTTCCTTAGCCTGATCACGTACTCTGCAACATCCTCCTTTTCTCTCTCTCTCTCTCTCTCTCTCTCTCTCTCTCTCTAACCGCCTGCTTCTCTCGAATCGGGACATTCTCTTGCTTTCTCTACCCATTCACGCTCTCGTTCCTATTCCCTCAGGATGATCTGCATACATAAGTAAATGATTGATCTGACGGATATGGCAAGCGAAAGAGTGAGAGAGGGGTGAAGAGATAGAGAGAAAGAGTGGGAGAGAGATAAAGGAGAGAGGACTGCATGCATATTGCTTCTGCTCATGATTTACATTCTAACAACTAATTAGAGCACTGCCCTGACCGGGCGAAGGTGGTGAAACGTGAATAAATGATAGAGTAATACCTCTCTTCATCATTTCCTAATGTTCCTCTTTCTCAGTCATTCTCCCTTTTTCTCTCTCTCCTATCCCGACAGCTTCTCCTCTCACTGCGGGGTACAGGAGGGGCATCGTTTGCTCCCGAGGTATTTTGCTACGTCGTCATTCTTCCACCAGCTTCTTTGAACAGAGTTCGTCGTTCAGGATCTCCCTCACTCATTCTGACTCGCGATTTCTCCTACCGTTCCCATTTCCTATCCTTCTCTATCCAGTTTACGGCAAGATTCTACTTGTTTCTCGTCCTTGTGTGGCTGCGGTTGGTAGCAACTCTTCGAGGCCTTTCTCGTACTAGATCGATCAGGAATAGGCTGTCTGCTTGGTTCTCTCTCTCTCTCTCTCTCTCTGTCTCTGTCTCCCTCTCTCTCTCTGTTTCTCTCTCTCCCTGAGGCAAAGCTGCCAACGGCAGTAGACGTCCCGCTCCAACTGTCATCTTCTCTACCCTCGTCTTCCCCTACCCTGAATTCTCTCTGTTCACTTACTATTTGAGTGCGCGGCACTCTCTGTTCAGCGTGCTCTCTCGTTTCTTCTCTAACCCATCAGTTTTCTCTCTCCGTCTCTTTCTTTCGCTCTATCTCTTTCTTCCTCTCTCTCTCTCATTCAAGTGCCATAGCCACGCCTCTCGTGCCAACTCAACCCTCACAGCTTCAGCCCCGAGCCATTTTCGCCATCGCTTGTTTTAGTCAGAGGAAGAAAGAGAAAGGGCGATAGGTGGAGACCGTCTGCCTCTCTACCGTCTCCCTCATTCTCACTCTCTCTCGCTCCACTCCCAGTTCCTCCCCTCATCCCTGCCAATCGCTCACCCTCCCATGCACGTCCTCATACGAAATACCAAACCCCTCCCCAGCATTCTATCGAACAGCAACAGCCATCAAAGGCTTGGCACGCAATATAATTGCGTGCCAAGCCCCCTCTATGCCTCTTCTTTTTTTTCTATTCTCCCTCACTCTCACCTCACTCTCCCTCTAGCATTGTCCTTCTACTGAATTGCATTTCTAGAGAGATACGGTATATCTTTGTGCAATCATAGATGACTAGGCTTGATTTTATGGATGGGGCGATCTAGTTCATCAGTTGATACTAATGAAAAGTTCCGACGAAACTTTACTGCAACGAATGTAAATCGTGCCATGACAACCTTAAAATGGCTGAAGAATTACTGCACAATTTATTTAGTCTGTTCACAAGTCGATTTTCTACAGAATCCAATTTGTATCTACCGTGCATTGGTCATACCGATGTCTTAAAAATAAAAGCCCCCGTGAATCACCGATCATAGATCTGCTTTTCTAATCGTATGAAAAAAATGGTTTACTATACTTTTTATGCCTGATTACACGATCATGGTAGTGGGATTCTTGAGAACAAAGTATGAAAGTTGCCTTTCTGCTGGAGACAAAATTAGCGCGTCTGATGATATAGAGTCTCGAAACTAAACCTCAGTTATTGGTTAGATAGCGAATCAAAATATATTTAGCAATTGGTTTCTCTAGGAATCTCGCCGAGTCGCCGTCCCTCTCATCAAGGCATTCCAGCGAGAAGTGGACGAGTTGAGACAGCGAGAGAGAGCAGCCGAAGCCAGCATCGTCGACATCTGCCAGCGACTGCTCACTCTGCCAGGTATTTCGATCTCTCTCTCTCTCTCTCTCTCTCTCTCTCTCTCTCGCTCTCGTTCTCTCTCTCTCTCGCTCTCTCTCTCTCTCTCTCTCTGTCCGATCAATAAATAAATAAGTAAATATACCCTTCAAAGAAGGAGAGAAAGGAAGCTAGTTACTGATCGCACTTTAAAAAACGCTTGAACGGTAAATTAAAATAAGTTAAGTAGAAAAAAAGAGTTATGGTGTTAAGTTCTAGCTAGAACACCCTGTAGGAGTTGCAATTGAATTAGCTTGATCTAAACCAAGGATGGAATGTTAGGATGATAGATTTATTCAATTCGTTGTAGAGTTGCTGAAACAGTGTTGTAACGAATACAACTTGATGCATTTTTCTTTTCCACATGCAAATAAGAAAATTTATAACCCTTCAGCTTTCTTTACCGGTCTGTAAAACTAATCTTGTTTTCCTTTTTACAAGAGTTTCGATTGTTATCACTTTCTGTGGCTAATTGAAGGCAGGCTGAGAAGATGGCTAATCAGTCCTTTGATCCGGAAAGCCTTCACTGAACACTCTGGGTTATCTCTTAATTGTTGCCTGCAAGAGGTGGTTCAATCAGAGAGAAGTGACTACGGTAGTGAGGAGGGAGGAACAGAGCGATGGAGAGTGGATGGGATTAGAGGGAAAGGCTAGAGCAGAACGATCAAGCAGACTATCACATTGGCTGTCCCTGCCCCGAGGGACGTTGCTGCAGGCAACGGGAGCTCTCTCTCTCTATCTATCTATCTCTCTCTTTCTCTCTCTCTCTCTCTTTCTTTCTTTCTTTCTCTCTCTCTCTTTCTTTCTCTCTCTCACTCTCTCAGAAAGAGGCAGGTGGAAAATTGGGAGAGAACGATAGGGAAAGATAGATATGTTCAAGACAGGGAAAAGAGGGGACATGAGCTCGACGTAGATACGTGAGAAACGGAGAAACTCTTCTCTACATATCTTATCGATATCTCAAGCACCCTGCTTTCCAACCCTTTGACGCGCAACTCATAGGCAGACATATTTCATGTAAACAGTTTTGAAAATGATGCCATTTGCAATGGTAAGGGAAGTAATGTAGTTTAATTAATTATAGGGGATATCAGGAGACACTTGATCATTAATCTCGCTTCTTTTGACGAAAGGAAATTGA
Source organism: Allodiplogaster sudhausi (assembly GCA_945643635.1). Taxonomy (NCBI): domain Eukaryota; kingdom Metazoa; phylum Nematoda; class Chromadorea; order Rhabditida; family Diplogasteridae; genus Allodiplogaster; species Allodiplogaster sudhausi. The sequence goes on from CALZFC010000256.1 coordinate 2,831,549, forward strand.
AGTAATGCTGTATAGCACAGTTATTTCTTTCTCCTGCATATCAATGATATCACTGTGATTACTGCGTATTCCCTTTGAGAGATCACCGATCGAACTAGAGTAGTGTCCTGTAAGTCTTCGCCAAGCAATTCTAAGGAGACCCCCAAGGGAGTAAAGCAGACAAGCCACTTCCTATCGACTGCTAGCAGGACATTCGACATGGAAAGAGAAAAGGAGCGGCTGAGCCTCCCTCGGACGCTTTCTCTCCTTCTCTAACTTTGTCTCTCTGCCCTCTCTCTCTTTCGCTCTCTCTCTCTCTCTCTCTCTCTCTCTCTCTCTCTTCCTCACTTCAATCTCCTTTCCACCGGCGTAAAAGGGAAGGGAGAAGCGGCCACAGCCCCTGAGGCAAGAAGATCGATCACTCTGACGGAAAGGAAGGGAGAAGGGCCTCCGACCGCTCCAGCCTATCGACCATGATGAAAGGCTGCCATCTTCCTCCCGGGAGGCAATCGGTCTCGACTGCAAGGTGACTGTCCTCAGTTCCATGATGCTGCTGACAAGTCATTAAGCCTATCAAGGAAAAATAATCTGCTCTATCTCAACCATTCACATATCAAGAAGTGACAAGATACATGCTCCTTACTGTGGTGTTTCTCCATGTGGGAATGAACTGAGTCCCTCTGCCTGCTTCCGAGGACCATTGATCCGACGTGGACTGCCTTGATTCTGCCATGTAGTGCACATCATCATTTCCTGCAAAACGAGGAGTATTACGGTGGAATGCCACCCTGGCTCCCCCTGACATGATCTGATGGTGTAAGATGCCTTGTCATGGGAGCCCTATGTTCAATTTCACAAGCTGCAGGGGTTTCTCAATTTCACACAAAGATGTCGGATAATTGCAGAAAAAAGAAGGAGTGATGAAATTGAATGGCCATCTTATGTATGCTTCTATCCTTTCCTCTAATCACATGTCACCTTTCTTGTCTTCATGAGACCTGCCGTACACTTGCCTTGAATGGCAAAGAAAGGCGGCTCTTCTATTAAACACTCTCTCTGTTTCTCTCTCTGCCTTTCTCTCCCTCATGTCTCTCCCACTCATCTGATGCCATTGGCAAGAGAGGGAAAGAGACAGCAGAGCCCGCTGACGACTGCATACTCCTTCTGCTGTCTGAGCTCTCTCAATCTCATGTGCTCTCCCTCTCACCCTCCCCAATCCCCCCACTCTCTCTCCTTCTGTCTGCTTCTGCTCATTCAGTCCGTTCTCGCGCAGGAGCTGCGTGTAGAGGTTGGAAGGGAAGAGAGTCTTCTCTCTCTCTCTCTCTTTCTCTCTTTCTCTCTCTCTCTGTCTGCCGCTTCATGACATCGATTTCTATCAAGAGCGAGCTGCCTGAGGCAGTCCGTCGCTGTCGTTGTCCAGTGGAGTCAGCCAATGCTCACTCTTCGATTCCCCTCCCCCTTCCATTCACATTGTCGCATCACTTATGTATGCACCAGAACCCTGACTACTAGTAAGGAATCCGAATGATGGGGGCGCGACTGATGACAAGTAGTTTCTCGTGGTCTCGATCACAAGTAATGCGCGATTCAGTTCAAAGCTGCAAGCTTCATTTGCTAGATTGAAGCTCTCTTTATCAGCCGGTTCTTTAGAGCGTATTTGGTAGTCGGCATTTCTGATCTGTATAATATAATTTGTGTGATCTTACATAGCAAGACAATGGCCTGCTCTTTTCCTTAATGAAAATCACTCAGGCGCAATTTCGTGAATGCGGACGTGAAAGGAATTCAGTGAGGAAGGAAAGGAATGTTTGGCGGAGAGTGTCTATAATGATGAATACGGAGAGGGAAGAAACGAAATGAGGGTGAGAAGATTGCATGAGAGGAAGAAGAGAGTTGATGAGTGTGAGGGAGGAAAGAGAGAAAGGGAGAGAGAGAGAGAGAGAGAGAGAGAGAGAGAGAGAGAGCTCGGTAATGACGGGTAGCGAGGAAGGGCATGTAGAGTGAGGTAATGAGAGAGCAGAGAGAAAGAACAACAGACTCGACGACGGGAGCCATCTCCTCTCTGCGCCTCTTCTCCTTCCTTCAGCTCTCTCTCTCTCTCTCTCTCTCTCTCTCTCTCCCCTCACCATATAAAATAATGAGTGAGCTCCCGGGGACTCACGCCGCTGAGCTGAAAGGGAAAAGAATCTAAATATCTAGAAAGACTACAACATCTTATTTGAGATCTTGATTGAGAATACTAGGTGATTTGCATAAAAGTAGGTAAAAATAATACAACTTTTGATAAGTGCGTTCTGATTCTCTGGCCGTCAGCAAGAAAACCTGCATTGCTGAACGCAGGATGTTTATACGATTTTCGTATCATCATTCATGTGGCCAGCCCATTCGTTATCCTCGCCCTCTCTTCATGCCTTTCCCAACCCTCCTTATCTGCTTGCGTGACCGCCTGCTGTACTGCTGCTGCTATAATCCCGGATGTGTGTCTGTTCTTCTTGGCCTGGCAGGTCACATCTCCAGTGAGAGTTTGTTGCTGACAGCCTCTCCCAGTCATACGGTAGGATTGATCAGTGGGCGGAGCTTTAGGCAGCGACTAGGACGATGAGCATCGCAGGGTAGCTGCGGGTCTCTTGATTTTACATTCTCCTGCTCTCTCGCTGGCTCTCCTCTCGCCTTCTCTACTCTCTTTTGTCCAGCCTTGTCTCGTTCAATCACTCCCTCCCATTCCTTGCTCCTATTCGCGAATCCGCCTACTGCCGAGGACGTCGAAATGGCAGAGAGACCCATCACTTTGGTCGACTGGAGGGAGAGAGAGAGAGAGAGGGAGAGAGAGGAGAGAGAGAGAGCTCAGATGGGAGTGCGCAGTGCGTCGTGCCTGTGTGGTGTCTTTGTGCTGTCGTTCCTGTGCCGAAGGAGACTGGAGAAATCGATGGGCTGTAGAGGGGGTCTCTGGCGGTCTTCGCGAGAGCTCTGAAGGCTGAAGCCGAAGGCCTCAGGGCAAATCGCCCAGTTTCCTCCCTCTCTCACTATATCGGATCTCCATCTCTGCTGCTTTCTCTGCTGCACTCCTCTCTCGCACACTCTCTCTTTCTCTGTTCTTCCTGACTGCTAGATCTATTCATCTCTATCACACGTCTTCTCGCCCTCTCTCTCTCTCTCCCTCTCTCTCTCCTTCTCTCTTCTCTTGCTCGCTCAATCCACTTCCATCAGAGGCAGTCAGCCAGTCACTTTAGATTGCCCGCTCGCCTTCTCGCTCAGCTTGCGTGCCTTTCGCTGGATATGGGGGATAGCTCAGACTCTTTCTCTCTCCTCTCTCTCTCTCTCTCTTCGCTCTCTCATGCTCTCGTTCTCTCTGCCGCCCTATCCTGAGGTTGCCGATGGCAATCCGAGATTTAGCTCAGTCAAAGGCAACGGAGACGCAGTCTCAGCAGGGAGGGGAATTGAAGTTGGGGCGAGAAATAGAGAGAGAGAGAGAGAGGTAGAGAGAGAGAGAGGGAGAGAGAGAGAGGGAGATGGAGGAGAAGAAGTATGAATGAGTTCTAGTGTCCAATTAGAAGGCACCGTAAAATACTGATCTCCGTGCTTCCTGTATCAATTAAGGCCTAGCTTCTGTGATCATTGGATATAGCGAGCTTAGAATGAGGAGACGCTGTATACTTCCTTCAGGAAGATATCATTTGAGACCAGAATCAATGGCTCTGAAGCTGTTCAGACCTTTACTCTTTCCTTTTCGGTTGACCACCTCCATTCCATTCTTCATGGGACTTTTTTTCACCTACCGATCTCGTACAATTCTCCTTTCTTGTTGTTGGCTCTGACTCTTTCTCACATAGGCAAGTCACCCACCCGCTTTGCTTGCAGACACCTTGGCTTTTCTTTGTCTGACTGACCCTCCCTTTCTCTGTCTCTCTCTCTCTCTGTCAGTGTCTCTCTTTCTCTGTCTCTTTCTGTCTCTCTCTCTCTCTCTTTGTCCATCTCTCCCACTTTTCTCTCTATCTTTCTCTAACTATGTTTTCCATTTCTGTGACAAGGCAACTTAGCGATCGCGATGCCTTGCGAAAAGGAGACTTCTGTATTTCAACCTTGCAGTTCACAGTCGTTTCATCTCCATACTCTTTCTAAGTATTCCTAAATCTCTGAGAGTCTCTTCCCATCCTCAGATCCGTCTTCCGTGTTTTCGTCGTTTGATCATCTGAAAGCAGCCGCGACTCGAGTGCAGAACGCAGAAGAGGAAGCCGCTTCTCTCAAGCAGCAGATCTCCGATCTCACCGAGGAGTTTGCTGATCTCCAGAATCAGGGTACTGTTATGTTATTCTCGTTTTTATTACAACTCAATGCATCATTAATGCGAGCTACGGATTGACCCATGGAAATTACACATACACATACATATAAAGAGAAGAATAGGAATGGGTTAGACTTCTAGGGGTTCTTTTCCATGTTCTATTTTTCCTGTTAATATTTCTATCTCTTTTTCTCTCTCTCATCCTATATCTCGCTTTCTTATATCCCCTCTTCCTTTCTCTCTTTCTCTCTCTCTCCCTCTTTCTCTCTCTCTCTCTCTCCTCTCTCTCTCTATCTCTCTCTCTCTCACTCATTCTCTCTTTCTTTGAGATGTCACAATCCGCCAACTGCGTGAACGAGTGAAGACGCTAGAAGCAGAGAAGGATTCAGCAGTGGAAGAGTGTGGAGCAGAGACTGAGAAGGCGCTGCGAGAAGAGTTCAAAGCCAAGGAGGCCGAGATGGCCGAGAGGGATCAGAGAAGCGCAGCCGAATGCGCTGTCCTGCAGAAGAAGGTATACCATTGCTGTCATTTACATTCGTTTCTGATTATCATATTTGAAATTATTTGAATGCAATGACACTTGTATTGTCAATCAACAATATTAAGTGAACATGACTAGAAAAATAAATAATGATTGATATTTTATTTTACTTTTTTATAGAGCGTTTTAATTTCATTGCAAATTTTTTAAAAATGTTGATTGAATGATCTGATCTATTGCAGCTGGCTGAACTGGAAGCCAGAATGAGGGATGCACAGCGACGCCTCGACTCGAATCAAGCGGCCGTTGAGCAGCGCCAGAACCTGGAGGCCATCCACATGGACGACATGGGCAGAGACCTCACGGAGGCACAGAGGAAGATTGTCAGCCATCGAACATTCATATTTATTGCTTTTCCTATTTCTGATTTTTAAGGATTTTAATAATATTATTGAGATAAAGCCGGGTGATTGGTAAGAGCCTCAGAGGCACAGAGGAAGTCTCACTCCTTCTCTTTGTCCTTCTCGCTAGCTTTCGATTCTTCTTGCCTCTGCAGACGACTCTGGAGCTGGAGATTGCCCGTCTGAACGGCGACCTCGTGGAGGCCCGCGCCCATGCACGGCACGGCTCTGCCCTCGAGGACATCGCTGCTCTGGGGTCGCTCATGAAAGAGAAGGATGAGCATGTCAGTCAGCATGGCAATGCTAGATCTCATTTCAGCATATCAGTGCTAAATCATATTCTCATTTAACATACAAAGTTATCTTATTCCGAAGTAATGACACCAGTATGAAAGAAGTTATTCATTGCTTTCTTTTTGCGCTATCGTTCTTATTTGGAAAAAAACAACTAAAATATATAGTAATAAAATAGATCCCAGTGCATTCCATAAGGCACATTGAAGTGATAAGCGAATAAATAGTTAGCAGTTAACACTAATAAAATGTGTATAAGTACGAGTAACGTTGCTTGCCTCAGATCTCTCGTCTTCTGGATGAGAATCGTCGCGTGAGTGACCGACTCGCGAACGAGTCCAAGCAAGCAGCAGTGAAGATGGAACGAATGCGCGGAGAGATCGATCGACAACGGTTACATTTATATTTCACTTTTTTAATTCAATCTTTTTGAGTTTCTTCTTCTTTAGATAGAACATTCATTCATTTCGTATGTCTCGTTCCCATGAGTGCATTACTTTTATATTCTTTATTTTCACTGTTGTTAATTTTTCTAATAATTTTAGTTGTAATTACTTTTCTTCTAATTTTTTTTCTTTGTAATTCAGTGATCTGATCAGCCGACTGCAATCTGAACTGACTCAGCGAGGGGACTATGACGTTGTCAAATCTGAATTGCGGTGCGTTCTATTTCACCTTTTCAGTGTTATTTTTTTCTCGGAGTTTTAACTCCTAGAAACGTGTGTAAGTATTCAGTTCTTGACATGAGCTTTGTTAATTGTAAAGAAACAAAGTCTTTTTATGCTATTATTATTATTATTATTATTATGGTTTTTTTTAATTATTTGAATTTTTCCCAGATATTTAGCCTTTTCTAGTTTATTTTTAAAAAGTTCCATTTTTAAATCAAATAAAAATTGGCTTATTTCTTTAGAGCTCTTCGCGAGCTCGAATTTGGCGAAGAGGCGGCACTGACGCTGGAAGAAGAAGCAGCGACAGTCGCGGCCGCAGTGGCGAGTGGCGGACGCGAGCAGACAGTTGGCGAAGCACTCAAGAAGCTGGACAAGCTCATGGCAGAGAAGAATCGACGACTGCAGAGTGAGAACGCCGGTCTCCGCAATACGAGAGAGCACATGACAGGTGAGACATTATCAATACAGCTCATGTGCTTTTTATTTTATCTTTCGTAATCTCGTTCGTGCTGGTGTACTGTGGTATCAAAAGAAAGTCCTATTTTATATACGAATAATTTCATATCGAAGTGTTCATTTTCTGCTGCCAGCTAAAACGCGGTAGTAAGTGTTGTGGTTTTGAAGCCCGCATGAAAGTTCCTTGTAAAACTTTCAGACTTGTTTAGCGGCAACCATCGCTGCTGACTTCTACTTCATTTGATGTTGTGATCGTGTTTGTATTGTGGCCCTTTTGTGTGCACGAACATCTGGTATCATCTTTTTCCTTTCTTAGCAGACCATTGAGTGAGCATGTTCGCATTGTTATTTTCTTCATATTTTATGCCTGCCTGTTGTTTGTAGATGCCGCTGCAACGGCTCGTTGACGTTGTGTTGCTATTCCGCGTTTGTGAATCTCTTTCCCAATAACATAGATATTTATTTATTCTTTAATTTCAGCGCGTCCAGAGTTTTCTGTCGCTGCCGCACTCGCAATGTCTGACATCCCCGACTCGCTTCAACCAGTTGTTGAAGCCATCGGACGAATTGTAGGAAATTGTCAGCCTGACTTCAATATCCTGCCTGAACAAGAGGTACGCAAAGGCCATGCCTGATCTTTCACACAGAGTTACGATCCATGTAATGTGTACATACTTATTTGAAGGAGATGGGATTTGTCGACGATGATATGATGAATGATGAGGCAGCGACAGACCTCTTTTCGATGTTGCTGGTATGTATTGAAAAAAAAAATTTTTTTTTCAATACATTTCAATATATATTAGCTGTTTAAATGCCGATGGCCGTATGAAGTCTAAAAAATATTAACTGAGGATACTTTCAATTTCTTCAGAACTCTATGAATGCGAACGGCGAAATGGCTCAAATAGTTATGCCCGAGGCCCCAGAGACTCCAGTGAGCACACCTCCTTCTAAGCCAGTCACATCAAGCAGTCGACGAAAAGGTGGCGTTGGTGGCCATAATGCATCATCATCCAACGGCGGCGTATCGTCACGCGCTGCTCCATCGCCATCTAAGAAGTCCGCCGTTTCTACGCCCGCTCCAAAGGCCGAGCCGACCATCGATCCACTCAGCGACGAGCAGCCGTCTTCCTCTCCACCTATGCCAGTTCCGCAGATTGTCGAAACGAACGACAACACGTACGTGATTGGTAGCACGACTGTTGGCTTCGCCGCTGTACCCGATGGCACGCCTCCAACGGAAGCGAAAGTTATTAAGGAACTTCAGGTTCAGAAATGGTGGTTGATGTTAAAGATAACGTATCAATGTCTGCTTTTAGCTCCGAGTGGTCAATAATGTGCGTGACTTGCGAAACACCGCTCTAAATACGTCAGAGATCGCTTCTCAGTGTAAACGTCTTATGGTTGCCTACAACATTGGACAGCGATTGTTCGCGAAATACGTAATGAACCAGGTAGTGAAGGTGTGTAGCCAGTGTGCTTGCTTGCTTGTTTATTAATCCAATCCGCTTCTTGCTTCTTGATTCGTCCTAACATTTTTTTATGAGCATGCATGCCCCTTGATTGGATGTCAAGTGTGTGACTTAATTCCAAAAGTTCTTAACATTCTGCCCATTCTGCCAAAATTGTGAGGTGCTACCCCTTTCTTGGCGATTCCGTGCTGTTAATTTAAGCAAACATTGCAGTCTCAAGGCTCTCTCAGTGAACTTCTGAGCAAACCGCGCCACTGGAGCAAATTAACGGATAAAGGGAAGGAGGCATTCAGACGTATTTACGCCTGGATTAGCGACCCTCATGCCATCGACTTGCTGTGTACTCTATCACCTAGAAGAATTCAGCCCGGAGGTAGATCATATTCATTATTTCCTTAAAGAACATAAAGAAGTATGTATATCTGCAGAAATTCGTATCGACCACCCCACTCCCGAGTCACTTTGGGAAACTAGCCTCGCCGACGCAATCCTTACTAACGGAAGTGAGGAGAAAGCTCCTCCGGCTGTTACGGCATATCGTCGCGCAGCCACCGCCAAGGAAGATCAGGTAAACACATTGTGATACTCCTGGTTATTCTACTTTACAATTTCATCATGTTCTTTCCAGTATCGTACATCAAGCGCTGTGTCAGGCCCAAATGAAAAAGGTATTGCTTTCCTGTTCCTGCTTTATATTTGCAAAATGCAACATTCACGATTGCTTATCTTAACGTTCACTTCATGGCGTTCAGGTCCTAATTCGACCTCAAAAGGAAGTAGCCGATGGCGGCATGACGACATTCCCAAGGAGAAAATTATCGACATATTTCAGACGGAGTTGGCGAAATTGCGAGAGCAGGTGAAACATTATTCGTAAGCATACCTTTTAACTTTTACCTAATTTTTTGTGCAGGGTGCTGTGCAGGAGTCAAGCATTGAAAGAGCTATTTCTCGTCCGGTGACATGTGCCAATAACAGCAGTAACTCATCGCAAAATAATGGCAGTGGTAATAGTTTGAAGAAGTTGGAGGCAATGGCGCTTGCTGATGGTGCTGCGGAATTACCGATCAAAGTTAATCATGCACAACAGGTTTGCACGTCAATGACATGATTTCTCCAATACCATGACCAATAATTTAGGTCATGACTCTACGCATTCGTAGCGGATTAACAGCAATAACACCTGAGCAGTTTGACATGTTCCCGATTATGGATACTGATCTTGTTGTTCGACAAGTAAGTGACAGGATATTGAAAGAGAAAATCATTTCCCACAATTTCTTTTAGATTAAAGATTTCCTACAAATTAATGGTATATCCCAACGACAGTTTGGAGAGTTTGTGCTTGGATTAAGCCAAGGTTCCGTATCAGACTTGCTTGCTAGGCCAAAGCCGTGGGCCCAGCTTACTCAGAAGGTAGTTAAACATTCGTTGGCACGTATTTAAAATCTACATCAAATGCTTGTAGGGACGCGAGCCGTTTATTCGAATGAAACTTTTTATGCGTGACGTCGCAATCGCTGTGGAAAAAGATGAACGTGAGAAAGGTGTGCTAGTTTGCTGCTGGTTTGAAGGTGAATCCTGTTCATTCAGCTCGAAAAGGAGCAGAGTTAGCTGCCAAGCGTGATAAAGAGTGTCGACCGATGGAAGCAATTTCTGCTTCCTCATCAGAGTCTGATCTTCCCCTGTTCGCTAACAAAATCAAACTCGAAGTAGATGATGGGGTAAGGAAGTCACTTCTGTGTTACGATTCGCGTTGACCTCCCTCCCTCACATCAGATGCTGTCGTCGTTTGATCATGCCGCGCACACTCTTGAGCGAAATTCTACAAGTCCCGCAGCACCTGCGGTTCAGCAGACACCAGCACAACTGGTGATAGAGACTGCCCAACTCGTCCGTCGTGTGAAAGATCGGCTGCACATTAATGGAATCTCACAAAGGGTGCCTCCATTAATTGCCAACGTATGTTGTTAGAAATCATACTCACTTTAGGATTTCGGCGAACTCGTTCTTAACTTAAATGCTGGACAGACTTCTGAAATATTTCTTAGGCCAAGGAAATGGTCGTTGCTAACAGGAAAAGCGAGGTATTTTAATCCACTGGCAATGAATGATGAAAATGTATTTGAAGCCAGTTATAAGGTACGTTCATTCAGGGAACCTTATGAGCGAATGAGGAGTTGGCTAGCTGACAAACAGGCAATTACGAAAATGATTAGTCAGCTAAAAGCGGTTAGTCTTCAGTTACGCTTTTATGTAAGGCGCCTATCGGGTACTCTTTTAGCGTCCACAGGGAGCACAGCCTGCACCCGTTGAAACTGCCTCGTCAAACGGCCGTCCTCTAAAACGACCTCAGCCTTTCGATCCTTCAGTCTTCGAAAATAGCAACCAAAGCACGGGCGCAGCCTTAGGGGGGTCTGCTTCCTCAGCTGCAGCACCATCGCCTAGAAAGGTGAGATAATTTTTTGCTCGACAGAAATAGTTTGTGGTCTGCGTATCTGATGTGTTCTCCTATTTTCGCTGGAATGTCGGCTGCTACATGTATGGAGGTATCCAAGCATGCGTTGAATTTTTCTTGCATGATCAGGGCAAGCGCTTTGGAGCAGCTGCAGCGGCTCTTCTTTTATCGGCAACAAAGTCAACGTCGTCGTCATCTTCCCTAAATACCTCATTAGCTGCCACAGTGAAGCCAGATATGAAGCCAATGAGAACTACTGCGAAGCGCGCGTCCACTATTGCTTTCACAGCATTGTCTCCTGCAACCGGAGTGAGTGGTGGAACTGGTGCCTGTGACTACCCTGCCTGTACTATGGAGACTGAAACAAAATATTTATACAAGAGCTTTGCCTTTTCCTCCCGGTATGCGTAGCTATGTGATTCGTGTGCTGCCGATGCCAGACCGAGCTAACGGATTTTTTTCTAACATACTACATTGCATTCCTGCTAGTTTTTAGACTCCAAATTCCTTATTTAGAAATAATGTACGAACATATTAATTTCGTTTCAGCGAACCGTTATTACGGAGCAGCAAAAGGAAGCGCTTCGCTTCGTTTTCCAACATGAGCAACATCCAAATCAAAAGACAGTCGAGCAACTATCGACAAAGCTTGGCCTTCATGTGCGAACTGTAAACAACTGGTTCCATAACTACAGAACACGTCAAAAGGTAAGACTACCTATTTTGACCTCTATGGATCAATGAGCTCAATTTACAGGCAAGCATTAAGGAAGGAAAACTTCAGCCGATTGGTGGAATTACTGACCCAACTCGTGATTGGCAAAAGGTTACAGTAAGAAGTTCTGACTGAGAAGCTATTGGTTGAGAAGCTTTGCATCAACGATTTTGTTTAGGAACTTGAAGACATGCTTGATGCAACGGCCAAGGCCGTAGCCGCAGAGGACTCGACGCCTACAATGGTCAAGAAGGATGGGGACGGAGCGGCGCCTAGTGTTTCCCCGAATTCATTGCTTGATGGTAGCTTTGAGATTGACGAAACAATGGATCTGAAAACTGTACTGACTGGCGTAATCAAGAAGACTACGTCATCACAACTTGACAAGGCTGTCGAGCGTATGCGAATGCTCGCTGCTGCTGGAGGATCACCATGAATTCCTATAAAAACACTTCAGTTCCATATTTTTTTCGAAATGCTCCGCCAAATATTTTACATTTATTATTTATTCTTGCTTACCGTTGAAAGACATAATCAAACAGATTTTTAAGAAATTAGATTCTAGTTATTTCTACGAATCGCTCTTTCCTATCTAGCTGTTTAGCTTCGCCGGTGACCTTAGTTGATCTACCGAACTATTTTGACATTCCCGCACCTCTACCTGTACAACTTGGTTCTTCTATTTTGCTGTGACGTGAGAGTTATCCTATTATCACTTCCAAAGAATTGAATGTGATCTATCTTTCTTGTTTGATCTCTTATTTCATAATCTTCACAAAAGAAAATATTGTTTGATGTATTTGTCCTCAAACCCGTTGAGTAAAATGTTGCAATCTCGAACGTCTTTCATACACATTGAATAATAATCGATTAAAAAGAAACAGCTGTATTCATTTACGTTGTAAGAAAGGTGATTCTATATGTTCAAATTTGAAATCCCTCATCGTTTCAACATTGAACTCTCGTAATGCCTCTTACAGCACTGATTGCCTCGCACGAAGTAGAACTGGAAGACTTGCGGTCGACAAAAGAGAAACAGCGAGCCGCAATCGAGCAACTTGAGAGCGACCTCGCCCGCGCCACGAGAGCGCGCATCCAGGTACATTTATGTATGGGCGAAGATTTTTTCATTAGGATTTAAATTGTAGCCATTGGCCACGGCAGCTGACGAGCTTTCGACTGCCGAGCTGCTCGCAGATTCGTTTGGCCTTGACGGAGGAGCGTTAGTCGGCGACGGCGGTGAAGTGACCGCCACCCAGCATGTCCAAGCACAAGTAAAGCAGCAGTCAATCGATGCAGCTGCCACAGTCAACACGAACAACGCAGCCGACATGATCGACATCCTGACGGCACAGAGGGATCGACTGAAGCAGCGAGTTGCGGCAGCGGAGAGCGAGAGGGATGTAGAGAAGGTTAGAGAGCTATGGACGAAGACTGGGTGAAGGTTAGAAAATGACGAAGGGAGAGAGAGCGAGAGTTCACTGATGGTGGAGATAGCAGATGATTAAGAGAGTTGGTGATGAACTATTGAATGCAGAACGTTATTTTAAAAAGCCTAAGCTTGCTCTCGTTTTAGACCCGCTCTGCTCAACTGGCGACAGAAATTGAGAAAGTGCGCGAAGACAACGTCCGACTTTACGGGAAGATCAAGTACCTCCAAGGATACCGTCAGTATTGGAAGATCTTTTTCAAACATTTTCTATCATAAACTATTTTCTATTTATACGCTATAGAAATCTAGGTTTGTAGAGATAAGTTGAATCGTGGATTTCTTATTGTGTTCAATTCTTGAGTATGAATAACTGTTATCCATATATTTCTTTTGCATTATTCTTATTGTAATAATACTAATGATGATAATTATATTAATGATAATAATTAATAATAATAATAATGATATTAGTAACATGAATAATAATATTGTTTATTCTCTTGTAATATTTGTAGGCCCGTCGGCGACTGCCGTCCAGCTGGATGCGCAGGACGGCGAGTACAGAGAGCAGTATGAGAAGCGGCTAGATCCTTTCTCCCGTTTCACTGCGCAGGAGAAGGAGCGATCTCTCCAGAAATTGTCGATTCATGACAAGGCAACGCTCAGCATTGTCAGCTGGTTGTTTATCCTTTGACAGAACGTCAACGATCCTTGTTAGAAGTGAGAAAACAATTATCGCACGCCGAATCGAAATCTTTTCATTTTTTAAATAAATAATTCTAGGCCCGCGCGATTATGGCGAGTGCGACTGCTCGTCTCAGCTTCTTCTTCTATCTTCTCCTTCTACATCTACTCGTCTTCATGGTATGCGGAGTGTTCTCATCGCTCTCATTCTATCTCCCTTTCTCTCTCTTTCTCTCTCTCTCTCTCTCTCTCTCTCTCCCTCTCTCTCTCTCTTTCTCTGTTTATCTCTTTTGTCCCATCACGCCTATCTCTCGCTATCCAATTAATCCTCTGTCTCTCTTCTCCCTTCTGTGTCTTTGCTTCTCTCCTCTTCCTCACACACATCCTCTCTGTCTTTTCTCTCTCTCTCTCTCTCTATCTCTATCTCACTCTTTCTATCTTTCTCTTTCTCTCTCTCTCTCTCTCTCTCTCTCTTTATTATCAGGTCCTCTACCGTGCAGCCTTCTCTGAATCATCGGAACGTGACTTCCAGCAGGACTGCGTGGAGAAGTTTGCGCAGCATATGAAGATGCATTTACCGGATGGAGGGACTGGCCAAGGGGGGCATGGGTAGAAGGGGCGCCTCGTGGGTGGGTCTTAGTTTCACCCCCCAAGTGCAATATCCCCCAGTCAACAACCAGTTTTAACCATTACAAACACAAAAATTCTGCCTTCTTGAGACAAATAATGTATTTAATATTTTGAGCCGACCAATCTATGACATACATATATAGTGAAAACAAGTTTGTTTTTCCAATGCATGATACTACTGGGCCTTTTGAAATTTAAACGGCAGAGTAAGTAGTAGAACTTTTTTTTCAATAATTCTGTAGTAGATATATGCTATGGTAATATTAGCAAAAATACTGATATGGGTTGTTCGTAAGGCAAGAGTGACTGTGATACCTATTTATTTGATCAGTTATTTATGAACGCATAAAGTATGTTACTAGCTTGTAATAAATGGAATTTTTCATTGGAATGAAAAGGACGCTCCACAGCATTATAAATCGTAAAAAGAAAATTCTAAATCTCTTCTGAGGGTGCTGCGCTATATGCAGAAGCAGAACTATGAAGTTTCTGCCTTTCTGAAAGCCGTATCAGCGCCAACTCCCGCTCTCGTTCTCTTTCTTTCTCTTTTTTCGTTCTCCCCACTATGTGCGGTTTTTAAACAGGAAAAGAATGCGAAGCATCTGCTGTCTGTCGTCCTCGTCCTCCGATATGTCAAGAATCCTCTCTCCCCAGATCTCTGATCATTAGGGAGATGTTCAAATGCTCCTTGTTCACTTGGCCATGTACTTCACCTCTGAACCATCTCTGGGCCTTCCTGGTGAATGCCATGCATTGGCCATCTGCACTGAAAACAAACACAAAAATGATGCACAAGAAATGATGGATGTGATTTGCAACGGGAAAAGTGTAGGGAGATGAAGAAGATGTTTCCTTCCGTGACTTTTGAGCAGCTACGAAATTATTTCGCCTACACGATTCACTTTCTCTTGAGATCGATCATTGATCATATTTTAGCGACTTTCATCAGTTCCACAGATCACAGCCTTGCACGTCGCTCGAGTCTGTTCTCATCGATCCTGAACATAAGCTGGACGTTTTCCAGTTCTCTGGCTATGCCGTAAAGAGTTTTGTGAAACAAAGTGTATCAGAAAGCGAAGCCGCTCTCATCTGTTGTTTTTCTTCTGTACCTCCCTGTCCTGCTAGCTCTGCCTCTGCTTTTTATCTCTCCAACTCAGTCCCTCTCACTATCTCTCTCTTTCTCTTTTATCTCGTTGTGGTCTTTTCTTCTCTCTTTTTTTGGTCAGGACACAACTGTGTACACACAGGTCTGCCAGAGGCCGCCTCTACAGGCCGAACCATCTTTGCAGATTTCCATACATTCCTGCATGTTCCACTCCTGAACAGCCCAGGCCTACTTCCCGGCCCCTCGAGTATGTCTTCTCTGGCGGTGGTCCTCGCTCTCTTCATCACTACACTGACACTCTCATCAGCCCAGTGCCCCAATGGACCCGGCATCGGAAGTGCGCTGTGCTTGCTAATTCTTTTTAATGCATTTCTTTATGCTGGCGGTATTTTCGAAGAAATCCTGATTTTGGCAACTTGGATTCGGTCTTTTGTCTTTTGCTATCTCCGTGCTGAAGAAGGCATCCATAGTAATATTTTTGATATTGATCTTACTTTTGTCAGAAAAAATTTATGCAGTGCTTCTAAGAAGTCATCATGAAGTTACATATTATCACTGCAGTTTATCTAAAACGTTGAGATGTATCAACTCTGAGAGTTAAACTCTGCTGCTTCTTTTTACAAATTAGAAAATCCAGCGGTTGTTTTAGTGATTGGGCAAGCCAACCATTGGTCTGTAGCATATTCAATACTAACAGACGGCAAGCGGATGGAGATACTTCAGGATGTCTTGGCACCGAATGCCCCGACCCAACCGTCTACTCTTGTATCAATGGCTTCTGTTGCGCACCGAACGAGATCTCCACGCCGACCACCACCCTTTCCACTCCGACTTTGCCCACTCTAACTCCTCCCGGCAGCAATAGTTCGCTTTTCATTATTTCTTGGAGGCAGTTTTCTTCTAATTGTTTGGTTAGACAATGCTATCGAATTTTGTCTTCTTCGGACTCATAAGATTTGAACTATTTATAGAACAAAAAATAATTACTCTCCAACACAGAATCATGCGCTCTCACGGAATGTGCGAATAAAGCGGTGTATGAATAAGCAAATTAATTAATTAATATATTAGCTCACAATCAGCATGCGTGGACGGCGTGAACCCGCGGACGGGAGTGTCCGACTGCCCGCCCCTCGCGTATCTCTGCAACAACCAAGTCTACTACCAACTCATGACTGAGCAGTGTCCGCGCACATGCAATAGATGCCCCCCTGGAACGGGAGGTAGGGAGAGAGGAGAGGGAGAGAAAGACATAGAGAGAAGGAGAGTGGGAGAGGAGAGGGAGAGAAAGACATAGAGAGAAGGAGAGTGGTAGAGGAGAGGGAGAGAAAGACATAGAGAGAAGGAGAGTGGGAGAGGAGAGAGAAGTAGAAAGTGAGATACAGGGTCAAATCATCTTGAACTGAGGTAAATGTTTCAGGATGCGTGGATAGAGTGAACCCAGCGACCGGCGTCTCTGACTGCCAGCCCCTTGCATATCTCTGCAACAATCAGGTCCATTGTTTGTTCTTCATTTTCTCTCTTCTTTTCTGCACGTCGCTTTTTCCTCTTTTTCCTCTGCTTACAATTAGTCGCTCAAAGGGTGATTATTCTTGAATTCTGGAACCTTATACTTTCCTTCTAAAAAAAAAGCTGTCTATCATGCTCTATTTAGTAATGAAAGATGAACGCAGGATAATTGAGGTGTACTACCAGCTGATGACTGAGCAGTGCCCGCTGACCTGTGGAAGATGCACGGGCACAGGTGGCGGCACGAGTGCGTTCGTTTTATGGCGAAGCTCGACATTTATTTACTTTCACGATTACATATTTATTTTTATCTCTTAATAGACATATAATTTTCTAACACGACATCAATGAGCTTAGGAATTATATTTAATAGTTTTCGCGTGCTTAAAAGCACATAAAGGTTAAGACAATTCCCTGCAAGACAATTTTGTCTAAGACAATTCTCAAGACAATGGCTTCAAGACAATGAATGTCTAAGACTCTCTATTCTTTGTGTGTATCCACTTCCAGCGTGTGTCGATAAAGCGAACCCGGCAACGGGTATCTCAGACTGCACGCGTCTCGCCTATCTCTGCTTCAATCAGGTTTCTGCCGAAATATCCGTCCATTTTATCGGGCATTCCATTTCGTTAAAAAGTTACCACACATTGTATTACTTGTGTAAAAGTCGAGAGAGGGAGGGAGAGGGCGAGAGGGACAGAAAGAAATAAAAGAATTTGACATTACATCATAGTATCTCTCTCTATATTTCTCATTTCCTTTAAAAGGAGAGGAATAACATTTATTCTCTCAGATCTACTACAACCTAATGACCGACCAGTGCCCGAGAACGTGTGGAAGGTGCACGGGAACCGGAGCAGGAACAGGCACAGGCGGAGGAGGAGGCGTTGGCACCGGTTCGCGGAAGAATGCATTCTTTTGCAGTTCCCTTTAATGCATCGTTGATTCGTTCTCCGGAATTTCTCCTTAGATAGGTTCCGATCGAGTAGTTGAAGGGCTTAATTTTATGAAGCTGATGTAGGTGTCATACAATTGTACTGGCGCGAAATAGGTACAATATTGTAACATCAAATTTGTGGCATCGCATATCACGATAACGTTCTCTCTGCGCAGGCTGCGTGAACCTGGTGAATCCAGCGACGGGCGTGTCCGACTGCCCCAGCAGGGCGTATCTCTGCAATAACCCGGTCTACTACTCGCTCATGACTCAGCAATGCCCGGCCACCTGCGGAAGATGCACCGGCAAGTAGCTGCCAAACAACGCAACCTTGAGACAGATGCCTGTCTAACTTTCGCTTCGAGAAACATGACTTTACTGTGCTACCGAGAAAATGTGTGCTTTCATAGTTTGTTTCATTTAAATTATTTTAGTGATCTATTTCGCTTAGAGACCTAGTTGTTTATATTCTCTTCTTTTCGATGCGAGTGTGAGGGTCACTTGCTCGAATTAGTTTGCATTTTTAGCAAAAAACTTTTGTATGTAATAACTCTGTTTTCACCGTTTTGCCTGGCGGGAAGCAGGTTTTGACCGAATTCTACTTTTTTGCCTTCAACGTCTTTTGAATGAAGATGAAATCTGCGGCACAACAAAGAGGGCGACATTAAAGGAGTTCAAAACAGTCTGAGATAGAGAGAGAGAGAGAGAGAGAGAGAGAGCGAGCGAGCGAGCGATGGAGAGAAGGCGAGATGGAATGAGTATGTACAAATTACAACGGGTGAGAAATCAAACACAAATATTAACTTGACGGAGTAAACTCCAGCAATGTGTGAAAATAAAAAGTAAGTAATAAAAGAAAAGAAACAGAAGAGAATCTGCTAATGGATTACACCTTGAGCTATACAGAGAGAGAGAGAGAGAGAGAGAGAGAGAGAGAGAGAGAGAAGAGGGCGAATGAGAACGAGAGATAGAAAGTGAGAAAGAGAGAGATGAAATCTAATTGTTAGGACAACAACTCTCACTAGCACTCGGGAGAGTAGAGACCGTTATTAGCAAGGCAAAACGAGTGACAGGGCAAGGGTGAGGGTGAGACTGGATGGAAGTAGAAGAAGAGCGTTGTATGGTTGACACGAGGGGAATGGACTGCATTCCTTCAGCCCTCTTTTATTGCATCCATTTCAAATTATAATATTCATTTATGTTTGTCGAAGAAAAAATTAGCAGTCATAAGAAAAACGTAGCTTTATGCAACCTTTAAATTCCATAATTTCTTTTGTTATTCTCTTTCTCTCTCTATCTCTCTATCTTGTTCATCTTCGCACTTTCTTTTCATTCAGATATCCTTCCCATCTTTTGACATTGGCCTCTTTCACTTGTTGGTGAGAAAAAGGCAGAAGGAAAGAGAAAAAGGCCATTTCACGCTATTCAAGGACGACCCAACAATATTTGGCTCGCATTCTTCACGTGGACATGGCCTCTCTAATTCACTCTTTTTTCATCTCAAGAGATCTCCTTCTCACCATATCTCTGCACCGCTTTCTCTCTCTCTCTCTCTCTCTCTCTCTCTCTCTCTCTCTCGCCCTGCCTCTCTCTCTCTCTCTCTCTCTCTTTATGTCTCTCTCACACTCTAGCTTCCCAAAACACCTCTCTCAAAGCTGTCAAAGCAATTAGATCATCGGCTTGCACGTCTCCACCCCAGTATGGACCCAAGGGGGATAAGCGACTCATCCCAGCTTATCCCTTGTTGTTGTTTATTATCCGAGCTGGCTTACCTGGCTATCACTTTCTAAATGATCTGAAGCGAAATCATGTACCATGGATGACTTGCCTATTTGTATGATCCTCTAGCGACATCTATCATTTTTTTAAGTATTACAATATGCTTTTTTGTTGTTTAAAAAAATAATAATCCTTGTTGTTCGCAATTGGTTAAAAAAAACATCTTTCAGAGCCTATCCAAAAAGGGGAATGTTCATTCAATGAAATTGTTCGCCCCGTACCGATTCCTAATCTAAGACGTTCTTCTATATGTCGGAGAAAGAGAGAGAGAGCGCGAGAGAGAGAGGTTGAGAGAGAAAGAAAGAGAGAGAGAGAGAGAGAGAGAGGTTGAGAGAGAAAGAGAGAGAAAGAGTGAGAAAGAGAGAAAGAGAGAGAGAGGGAGAGAGAGGGGTAATACGGGGGGAACGAAAGCGTTCAGCGGTGCAAACATTATTGGCGTTCCAGTAGTCTGCCATTGCCATAATTTATGCGTATGCTGATAATTGTTCCGCTTTCAAGCATTTCAAGGAATAGTTCTTGATCGAAGTTATTTGCGACCAGTGCCTGTTGAGTGAAATTTAAATCTCCCGCGCACCTTCATGACTCTCTTGATCAGAAGTAAATGAAAGAAGCTTCAGACTGATGTCATCATTAACGTTTTGCTTTCCTGCATGAAACAGGTTGCTTATTGAGGCGCACGGGAAGAGGCGTATTGTAGAACTCAATTAGGGAATGAGAGGAAGAGAGAGAGAGAGAGAGAGAGAGAGAGAGAGAGCGAGAGAGAGAAGAGAGAGAACGAGAATGAGGGGAAGGACGTGTGGGGGCAGGGAAGAGAGGGAGAACTGTTTCTGTACCTCAGTCACTTCTATCAAAAGTAAATGACAAACCTGTTTAGCCTCGAACTCATTCCACTTTAACAGTACCTGATATTGTAACCGTGGCATCATTGTCACGCAGTCCCATCCTCCAACTACGCATATTTACTCCTCTCGCCTTCTCCCCATTCTCTTTCCTTCTCTCTTCTCTCTCCTCTTTCCTTCTCTCTTCTCTCTCTCCTCTTTAATTCTCTCTTCCCTCTCTCCCCTTTCTCTTTCCTTCTTTCCTTCTCTCTTCTCTCTCTCCTCTTTCTCTTTCCTTCTCTCTTCTCTCTCTCCTCTTTCTCTTTCCTTCTCTCTTCTCTCTCTCCTCTTTCTCTTTCCTTCTCTCTTCTCTCTCTCCTCCTTCTCTCTCCTTCGCTCTTCTCTCTCTCTCCTCTTTCTCTTTCCTTCTCTCTTCTCTCTCTCCTCTTTCTCTTTCCTTCTCTCTTCTCTCTCTCCTCTTTCTCTTTCCTTTTCTCCTCTCTTTCTCTCCGTCGCACAAATAGGTGTTCTACGCCCTACGCATAAATCACAAACAAGCTTGCAATCACTGACTGTTGTGATTGTGGAAGATGCGAGCTTCTGCTTCAGTTATCGAACATTCTTACCATTTTCTAAACACTACCTTGAATCGTATGAAATTATGATATCATTAGTTCCTTATCTGTCAAGAATAAACCTCGTCATTGGCTTACTCTGTAATATACTAGGATTTGCCAAGTTGTTTTCGGTGAAGCATTCCAACGATGTACAGTTAGGCGATGACTGAACACTTCTTAGACCTTACCCAGCACCTCCAGGACTGAGAGAACGCCCGGTATTTCTCTCTCGCTCTCTATTTCCATCGCTCTCTCTCTCTCTCCATCGCTCTCTCTCTCTCTCTCTCTTTCAGTCCATCTCTCTTTCTCTCCATCTCTCCCTGTCTTTCACTATCATTCTCTCTCTTTCGACTCACTCCATCATGTTTCGCTTTTCTTATCTGTCATGTTCATCTGGGCACGGTCTTCTCCATTCCGATGAGCACCAGAATGCTTCACCCCTTCCCGAGAATGACCCATTCTGCTCTGTCCTTCTAAAATCTGTCCTGAGAAAATGCCACTCAGTTAAATCCTCCTCAAACAAGGACAATCTCAATCAAAATGAATTCAATTTTTTTCCTCTTTCACATTTCACTACATAACTTCATTTCTCAGTTTTTTTTTCTTTTTAAAACTGGCAAGCGACATTGACTAATTTGGCGAGCATTATTAAATATGTCATTTATTAATTCATTCATTATTTGATAAGATGTAACTCTGCGAATAAAATTTAAGATGAAGAGTCTTAAATTAAAATACTATAGAAGATGAATAGTGCCAGCTTTAGAAAGAATGAGAAAGAGAGAGAGAATAAGAGAGAAAGAGAGAGAGAGAGAGAGAGAGAGAGAGGAGCTTTGCAGTAGCGAGTCACCCAGTTTATATCCTCTTTTGTTGACATTTTTCTTCAGCATTTACCGCGATAATTCATAATTTGTCATCCTTAAAGGAGAACGAAACTCTCAGCTGTAGTCTACTTGAATTTTTCTGGCATTGCAGTCGTGTCTCTCTAAATCACATGCTCCCTCGCCCTTGCCAGGCAAAATTCTGACTTTTTGGTCCATTTAAATATCGTAACATTCTCTCATTTAGCTGCCGTTCTCCCGATGCGCTTGCCGCCGCCGCCTCGGCAGCCAATGCGATGGCTCCCCCAGACTATGGCAGCTACCGTATCCCTCGCAAGGGCATCCACCGTACTCTTCTTGCTCCTCGCACTCACTCAGCTGCATTCCGCAGAGGCTGTCAAGGTCATCGAAAACGGCATTGCTCCGCCAGAAATCGTACATACGCCAGTCGAACTCAAACGTCCGTCCCCATTGCTGCATCATTTAAAAAGGAATAGCGAAACAATATGTATGCTCATTTCTCCTTCGTCATTTCGAGGAAGAAAAAAACTCTCCACTCTCCCACCTCAGTCTGCTACCTTCCTCTTACAACCCTCTCTCCTCTCTCGGTGTCTTTCTCTGTCTCTCTCCCTCGCTTACTTATTAGTTCTTAACTTATCTCCCTCTCTAGCTATTCCCTCCTGCCTACATATGACAACCAAACACAAGGTTTATTGAGTGTAGAATATATACATAAGAATTAATTCTCCTTGTTGACTTTCAGCTCGTTGTATTGTTCATGCAGACCCACTGGACCTCGTCATCGTCCTTGATTCCTCTGGATCTCTACGCAACAAATTCCAGGTTCCTTTCACATGCATACATGCAAAATGTAAAATCTCTCCAATGCACAAAGAACGGAATAAAAGTTTCGATTTAACAACGTGTTGCAAATCTCATGGATAGACAAGGTGATAAAATAGTTTATAAAAAATTGGAACAAGATTTAAAAGTTTAATAAATTCAAGTTATCGAAATATCTTTAATTTAAAAAATAGGATGAGATCGAAGTGATTCGTCGCATTGCCCGCCACGTGACGATCGGCGCCGAAGCGACTCGGGTCACGCTAATTCAGTTCAGGTGAGCAAGCACGAGGTGAAGGGGAGGGTTGGGTACACTCCGACCCTAGAGTACGTAGTTCACAGGAGTTCAAAGACAATGTCAACTAATACATTATGGATTTTTCACAAGAACTTCGAATATTCCACTGATTGCCATTACACATAAAAATGTCGTAATGCTAAATTGGCAATTTTTACTAGCATAACGAGTGTCAAACAGTGGTATATTCTAATTCAGTTAAAAAAGTTTCATGTATACTGAAAAGTCAAATTTCTTTTAACGTCATTTCAACCCTTTCGCATTCGCTTCAACCTCATTAGGCATGCTGTGAAATTCGGTTCCAGAATGTTTTTCTCTGCAAATGCAGATTTTACGCGTATATATCTTTTTCTCTTAAAAAATATAAGTCTCTGCACTCAGCGGAACGCAGCACCTCGAGTTTGCCTTCGGCCACTTCTCTTCGCGTGACGCGCTGCTCGGCGCACTGGGTGTGCTCCGCCACGTGTCGGGCATCACTCGCATCGGCGGCGCACTAGAGTTCGCCCGCCACGCCATGCTCGATCCGGCGCATGTCAGACTTCTCTCTGCCACTCTCTCTCTGTCTGGTCATGCTACAACCGCCTTAAAGAGCCTCATTTCTACCGAACTTTTACATTCAACTTGCGGGAATCATATTCCACTGAAAGGATTTTATTCATCTTGAGAGAATGATTCATACTAGAGAGAAACGGAATGCCTTTTTGTCATTGAAGTGTTTCAGGGCATGCGCGGCAACTCCGTGCCAAAAGTCGTCTTCCTTCTCTCAGATGGACGGACGCACGACTTTCCCAAGGTAAATACGCTAACAAAGGAACTTGTCTCAGTCAGCTACATCCCGAATTTATCAGCCAAGCAAAAGGCCATTCAAAAACAATTATTTTCACGCCGCTGCCAGTCATTTTCTCTGGACGATCAATATTATGTGAAATATTTAGGACCTGGAAGAATCTGCCAAGCTCCGCGCCGCAATCCCGGACGTGAACATCTGGGCTTACGGAACTGGGGAGTACGTCGCAATGCCAGCACTTCTCAACTACACACAAGTCAGTCAACGCTGCGTAATCTACAGAAAAGTATTATTTTTTTATCATAGTGCGTTCTGGAAATAAATAACACTGTTCATAAAGAATAATACTATAATAATTAACAACTAAAAATTCCCTAAGGACGCCTCAAAGATCATCACGAATCAAAATCTAGGCGAGCTCGAGCCGCTCTTTGAGAAGTGGCGCGGCAGCGAAGTATGCGAGAAGGTTCCAGGTGATGGATGACTTCGTTATTGGCTTATGTGTCTTACAATTAGACATTTGCAAGCGCTGTTTTTCAGAGCTGACTTTAGAATTATCTTTAAAAAAGTATGCTTTCAGTGTAAAAAGGAAGGTAAATAAATATAAATAATATACATATACGTACATACATATTCATATGTATGTATGTATGTGTGTACATATGTGATTCATATTATGTAAAGTATTAGTATTAGTGTATACTGTATGTAATATAGTGAGTTTGCTCTTCCAGTGTGCATCAAAGGCTCGGACAAGCCACTCGACCTCGCTCTCCTCATCGACTCTTCCGAGTCGGTCGACTCGCTCTTCGCAGAACAGCTCAACTTTGCGATTGAGAGAATCGTCCAGAATGTCAATGTTCATCCGGAAGCAGTGAGGTAGTGAAGGGATGCAAGCATTATTATATGGGATAGACTAAGATAAGACGGTTTCATGGTATCAGCGTCTTGCTTTTCACCCAGAACAAAAAAGGTAAGTTGAAGAATAATTGTGTGTTGGTGAATGCGGCTTTTAAGAATGGCGCTGATCACTTTCTCTGGTAGCTCCTTCATTCACTACACATTCAACTCATTTCGAATCGCGAACAACACCGCAGTCATTCGGCATCTCAACACGCTGCGGTCTATCAAGGTAGTGAGGGGCATGGAAGAAGGTAGAGAGAACGAGCGCCAGAGAAAGAGAGATAGAGAATGGGTATGAAATGGAGAAGGGAAAGAGAGTGAGTATGAAAATAAGAGACGAAAGAGAGAGATAGGCGCCCCAGGGCACAACATCGACTCACCTCGCTCTTAGCGATGCTCTCCACATGTTCACGACCGGCGCTGAGCAGTCTGGTGCTTATTTTTACTCCCAATTTTTCAGTACAAATAGAATTGCTTTATAACCGTTGATTTATTATTTAGTAATTTAGGGCTAACTTTTGCTTTCATTTGTAATTCTAAGGTGCCAGACCGAACGCAACCAAACTCGTCGTAGTATTGACTGACGGCCACTCGCAAAGGCCTCCCGGTATGTCTAGCAATCATGCTTTTCCCTTCTATTAAATATTTACACTTATGGTTAGAAACATTAGAACAAAGCATGACAAATAATGGATATCTTCAAAACTTACAAAGCTTAAAGTTATGGAAAGAGAAATGCAAAGTGTGCGCCCTCAGGCCCGATGGCCGACCGACTCCGAGCCGCCGGCGCGCACGTCATCGCCGTCTCCATGAAGCCGAAGCCGTCGGCCGACGAGCAAGAGCTTCTGGCAATTGCCGGCGATCCCGCCCACGTCTTTACGCCTAGCAATCTTGGGGTTCTGTGGCGTTTTCTGCATAACTTTGTCCTAAATTGCCAAAAGTTCCAAAAAGATATTTAAATGCGCTGCTGCTATACTCGTGCCGGTCACTGATACCACTGTACCACCGGATTTATTTCAAAAAAGCAAGCGGTTTCGAAAAAATGCACTCCTTCATCACTAAAAGAAACTTACATATAGAACGGCGTCAGTGACATAGTTATTGCTCTTATTTTAAGCGATATTCTAGGAGTTTGAAGCGGCCTTCTTCAAGTTTGTCGGGTTTGGATGCAACGGAATGGAGCTCGGAGCCGACCCAAGTAGGCAGATTATTCTTTCATTTTTATATACATAGAGCAGGACGAAAAACGGAAACATTCTCATTTAGAAAAGTTTGGTTGACGAAAATACTTCGTAATATTCAGAGCCGCAGATTCGAGGCGCCACCGAAGTGGCGTGCGACGCGGACTCGCTTACCTTCAGCGTCAGGACACAGCGGCCGATGCGCGGCGTCGCATACGCCATCGGCCATTCCGACGACGAGGAGTGCCGAGTGGTACGGGGAACAATTGAGACTCTAGAATATTCAACTTGGTCAAATTGAGACAATAATATTAAAATATTCAACGGGGAGAAATATAATATTTTGGAACATTCAAAAGAATACGAGCCGATACAAAAGTAATTCGAGTGAATTTGGCCTTCGAAATATTCAAAACATTATTTGAATAGTCAAGGAGTGTTGCCTCAATATTTCCAGACATGAATTTTTCCAGCAAAATAATTCAAAGATTCTATTTCTAACTCATTGAAAAAAACGCACCGTATGCAACGATCAGAATCTTTTCAGACGACGGACGGCTCGACTAGAGACGTGTCAATTCGTCTCCGTGCTGGCACCTGTGGACTTGCACGGACGCCTTCGTTGGTATTGTCAAGTTACATAGAGAGAGAGAAAGAGAAAGAGAGAGAGAGAGAGAAGGAGGAGAAAGAGGATAAGATTGATAGTGAAAGAAAGAAACGGAGAACAGAGAGATATCTCAAGCACGGCACCGGCTACGCATACAACGTCACAATCATTCTCCAGTTCCATCCACTCATCGTAACGCGCGCAGATCAGGTTTGTTCTATTCCATCTCAATAATTCTAGAGAAGAAGTCATGTATGTATGTAGTATATACATATATACGTAGATATATAGATGTACATCTAAACACGAAGCAGTGCATGGAGCCTCCTGTTACTGTGTAGACTGAGATGGTTTCTTTTCCATGGCCTGGATGTCTCCTGCTTCCACTCGATGCCCGTGGCGGCTGCTGATTCGGGGGCGCGTGCCGTGCGCAGGCCAGTCGAGCATACGCAGTGCAGCTATCGACTACACAAGTCAGATTGGCTTGCAGCTCACGAGAGCTCACACTCTCTCCCCTTTCTTTCTCTCTACCCTCTCTCTCCCCCTTCTCTTTCTCTCCCTCTCTTTCTCTCTCCCCTCTATTTCTCTCTCTCCCCTCTCTCAGATACAACTCGAATGAGTGCGTTGCCCTCGACGCGAAAGTCGGCGAGACGCTGCATCACAAGTGGGAGTGCGACAGTTGTACGTTTAAAAACATTAATATTCCAAACGTTTTTTCTAGCAATATTTATAGGGAATTGTTTCGAAAAGCGACTTTTGCAAAATCGGAAACACTGAAATACTAAAATATTTAGCCGAAAACTTGCACTATCTCGTGCACGATTGCTTCGTCCGCTCCGAGCGCCACGCTGTCAAGTTCATCGACACCAAGGGGTCTGCTTTGATTTCACTCCTATTAGTGTTTGCATTATCGTAATTAAAATTGATTGCTTTTTGCTGAAGCTGCCAAATGGACGAATTCTTCCTTGAAACACCCAAATACGATAAGTTTGGAAGGCTGCAGAAGAACGCGGAGGCGGCGAGCAACACTGTTCATCAGGTTCAGAAAACATTCTTCACTAGGAGACTTACAATTGTCAACTACACACGTTCATTCATACGTGACCGTGTTGCCCCTGAACAACAACTGCATGGCAGTTCTGTCCCTTACAATTAGGCCATGAGCGTCTTCAAGTTCGCGGACGACTCCGACCTCGTGTTCGAGTGCGCGCTCTCACTCTGTGACATGGACAGCCTCGCGAGCTGCACCCACATGATTGTCAGCAGATGCTTCTTACAATTAGAGCAATTCTTCAACAATCTCAACTCATCGCACACTTCTCATCGCTCGCTTTTGATTTCTCTCTCTCTCACTCTTCTCTCTCTCTCTCTCTCTTTCTCCTGCTCTCTCTCGTTTGTTCTCGCTCTCTTTCACCTTTCCTCTCCCCCATCTTTTTACTTCCTCGCTTCCTCTTTAGCCACCCAAATGCGCGAATTCGACGACTGAGCCAGTCGTGGACATGGGCTCTGGCGAATTCGCTGCTCGTCACCGCCAAAAGCGGGCGATCTCTGAAGTGAAGGTGCGTCGCTTTTATTACATAAAGTACAATAATGAGAAACCTCCATATCTAGAAAAAAAATACCTGAAGTACATACATACTTGTAGCAATATTCTACCTATGATGGCTTTCTGATGACGATTCCCGTTGTGACGCGAACTCTGAATGTTCTCGACTCCGAGTCAATGCGGCCTCGAGGAGTCGTCAAATACTGCGACATTCACTAGAGTATTCCAGCATCCCCTCAAACCTTTTTTTTTAATATGCAAAAGCTTATTTTAGGTGATTTTGTACAATGTCTATTTCTAAGTTAACTTACTGTATAGTATACTTCAGTACTTATGTTCAATCCTCGATTAATGTATAGTGCATATCACACTGTTCGAACACTTGCGGTAAATTCCATGTACTTTATCTCATTCCCCACGGGTCCTCCTGCCAAGTCAGTTACCATAGAAGTCTAATACAATTTGCCGTTTTGCGCCTCTGTTCTAGCTTATTTTCGTTCAACATTCCTCGTACTCGGTGAACTTGCTATTAATAAGATATGATATGAATTAACTATGTTCGATTGAGAAGGCAAAAAACCCTGAAGAAGCTGCAGCTTAGAGAGGAGAAGGCGGCCTCGCTGGAATTTGACGTATGCCGCGCCGATAGAATCGAAAAAAGAAGGAGGTATGTTGGAAGAGAGAGGTTGAAAGCAATGAATGTGCAAAGGACGAGAGAGAGAGAGAGAGAGAGAGAGAGAGAGTAAGTGCTTTCAGAGAGAAGAAGCGCTGCTTGTTCTGCCATCATTAGATCTCTCTCACCTCACCGTCTCACCTTTCGTCGTCGTCCTCACAACACTCGGCTAAGCTCTGTTTCTATCGCCACCGGCGATTTATTCTTCTTTATCCCACTTCGTCATTCGTTCTCCGACTCGTTCTCTCTCCCAGTCTCTTGTGTTCTCTCTCTCTCTCTCTCTCTCTCTCCAAAACCTCTCTCTCCGCCGCTCTCAATCGCTCTCTTTGTTGTTCTCCCTTGTCCGTTCTCTGCTTTGCTATCATTGTCTCTTTTACTTCACAAATCTTCCTTGATTTCTTTCTTTCTTCTCTGTCTCAAAATGTCTCAATAAACCAAAACATTCGCTAGAAAAGGAGGCAAAACCTTTGATGACAATAGGAGTGAAAGTCATCGCATTGATAGAGCAACAAATGAAATAAAGGATAGATAGAGAAGGAGTGGAGAGAGAGAGAAAGAGAGAGAGAATGAGAGAGAGAGAGAAAGAAAGAGAGAGAGAGTGAGAGACGACACAGTAAATGAAGAAGCATCTATTGGCTAACTGCAAGGAGGACAAAAATAACACGGATATTAAAGTAATCCAAGAATCAGAAGTTCCCGTAGTGATGTATTGGATCGATGCTTGCCCCAAGTAAAACGCATACATTTCGCCAACGAAAGGAAATCTAAAAGAGAGCGCACTTCTTTTATTTCTCTGCTTTTCACCCCATTATTATTGTTGTTGCTGTGTATCTTTTTTTTATCTACTCTCTTTATTCCATAGCTTGCAGATAAGAAGAATTTTTGGTAATTTTGTCCCGGAATTTATCCACTGTTTGCAGAAAATATCAAAACGCTGATTTGACCATTTTTTCTGGCGTAAGGAATGGCAAAGAGTGGAGTATTCTACATTTCGTGACACAATTTCCACATTCACCGTGACATCCTTTTAATCATCCATTTTCTATTTCTCACGCTGTATATATACCATATCTTTCCACAAGTGCTGTCACATATTAATCGATCTAGATAATTAAATGATCATCTCTTGCACCTCAGCAAACTTTGATCTTCAATTTTGGTCAAGAGTTTTTATATTAAGAAAGAAAAGAATTCGTGAAGTCTAAAAAGCCAGAAAATTTGCATTCTACTTAAGTTTCTTCCTCATGAATGCAACTTCATTTTGTTTGGTTCCAGATTTTTTCAAAAGGCAACTTCGGCCGAGGAACAGGAAGAACATGTAAGGCCTGTACTCACGCAGAAATAGAAAAATGGACAACCAAGTAGCGGGGGGTGGAGAAAAACAAGAGAGGGGGAGAGAGCTAGCGAGGAGGGCGAAGGAGAGTGTGAATGAGAAATGAGAGGGAGAGGGTAAGAGTAGGATGGAGAAAGTGATACATGTAGAGAGAGCACAAGATAGAGATGGGAGCGTGTCACTTCATCTCCCACCTTCCCTCGTTCTCCTATTCGAGTTCCCTCAGGCCAAACACACAGAGCCGAAAACAGAACATGGCGAAAAGATACACCGTTCGCGCGGCCCAATAGAAGAGAGAGCGAGAGAGGAGGGAAGAGATGGAGCCAGAAAGATGGACGGCAGAGTGATACAGAAAGAAAGAGTGAGAGAGAGAGAGACAAAAGACGTTGTGAGAAGACAGATCGCATCTGGAGCCTCGTTGCAAGTCTTCCTGTTTTCTTCCATCGCTCCCCCTCTCATTCTCGCCTTGACTCTGCTCCTTTTCGCCCGACAAGCAGAATTCACAAAAGTTTTTTTCGTAACGGTCTCTTTCTCTCCCACTTTCCCTCTCTCTCTCTCTCTCTCTCTCTCTCTCTCTCTCTCTTTCTCCTGAAAGCCAGCTTCTTCGATGACCGGGAGTAGGAGGAGCTGAAGATGCGGAAGAGAGCGGGATAGAAAGAGAGTATGTGGTATCGTCGCACACTCCCATAGAACCCCTCGGCACTTTCCGCAGAGATGGCTGCTGTGGCGGCAGGCGTGTGCGAGGGTGAGAGAAGCGAGAGCTCCCACCATTCCGATCCCCTTCTCTCGGCAAGAGAGGCCGACTCTCCCGTCGAGTCTTTGGAACATCTCCAACATTATTTACAAGACAACTTTGCAAACTGATCGTGTTCTCTATACCGTAATCGTTAACAACCCTGTTCATTATTCATTTGAATATTCCAACGAATTTACAAACTTCGTAATGTTTAAATTGTTTCGAGGAATTCGAAAAACTAATAATTTGAAAACATACATATTCGAAGATCTCATTGATTACACCGTTATTCTTCTCGCTTTCTGTAATATTCTCAAGCACTGTTGCATCTACTCCCTACACGCCTCTTGTAGGAAGATGCCTCGGCTCTTCCTCCAACTTCTCATATTTGGCGTCGTCTGGTGGGAGACGACAACGCCGACCCTCGCTGCCTCATCACGAAAGGTTCCAAGACTTTCCCTAATCTTGACTCCTTGTCTCATCTTTTATGCTAATGCCTTTATTGTTGTATCATTCGTGAACTGCTTCTAACAAATTGCTTCGTTCCTTAATGTTTCATTATGTATGACAATCAGGTTGCTCTCGCAATCGCCTCTTCCTCGAAAGAGAAAGAGGAGACGACGACCCCTGCGAAGGAGGAGTCCGTGACTGCCAATGCAACCAAGGAGAAGACATCGCAGCATCATGCTCCGCCACGCGGCCTGCCCATCTGGCATCCGCTCAGGTCTCTCAGCTCATTTTCTCTCTTTTATTATTTATTTATCTTTCGCTTTTTATGCTTCTCTTTTCTTCCTTTTGTATTAAAAATATCATATAAATAAGTGCATATAGACATTATTTTGTAAAATAAATCTCATCTCTAGATCTTCGAATAATTCCTATTTTGTACACAGTGAAACAGTCGCAAATATTACATTTTAATTATAAATTAATTTTAATTCCAATTGTTCATGTATGTAGATGGCTCATGCAGACTTAAAATAACTCATGTAGACATTTCAATCGCTATTACTAATATTTTTAAGACTATTTTTTTTCAGAGATCAAAATACCATCATCCGCCTGTACGGCCAGATAACAGCACCGGTGCGGCCGCCAAAGAGCAAGCATCACCACGTGCGGAAGCGAAGAACCAGTCAGTGAATCAACATCACCATCATATTATAAAGGCATGCCGTGCGCCGTCATTGGGGCTAAGCAGGGTGATAGTTATAAAACGTGCTTCTGGAAGGAACGGAACATTAGTAGCTACATTCTGCTGCTGTGTTTTCGAAGCTGTTTTGCTTCCCGAAACTGGACACCTCTCGTGCGCGCTTTGAAGAGCCTTCCAAAGAGCGGCTGCTAGGAGAAGCGCCTCACCTGAAATTCCAGAATGCACACAATACACACGAACTAGCCATCCGCCGCGGGCATTTCAGGCTCTGCTATATAAGATTTCATATAATTTCATTCTACATCTCTCTCTCTCTCTCTCTCTCTCTCGCTATCTCTCTCGCTCTTTCGGACTATTGTTTCTCATGATCTGTCTCTCTCGCACTTTGCTGTTTTGTTGCTTTATCTCTAATTTTTGTTCTTTCTCCTGTTTCAAAACAGATATAGAGAAAACGAAGAGTGCTTATTCAACAATTCGATGACTTCTACGCTCGCTTCCCTTTGCCTCCTCAATTTTCTCCCTTTTTTGTATCATATTCACTTCCACCTTGCGTGCCATTCTTCCGCTTGCTTCTCCCCTTTCCATTCTACAAAGTGCTTCTTCGTCGCCCCTGCTAATGCTGTTATGCTAACATTTCAGTGGCCTTTTCGCGTCCCTTCTCTGGCTTCGGCGCTCCACAGGGCGGCTACGGCGGCGGCGGTGGCTACGGTAGTGGAGGTGGTGGATACGGTGGTGATCACGGTGGTGGTGGCGGAGGAGGAGGATACGGCGGCGGAGGCGGAGGTGATGGAGGTTAACCTGTATTCACGAAGGGGGGAAAAGCATGGGCCAATCCAAAAATTAACAAAGATCGAATAATAAACGCTTACTGCTAATGCTTGGAATGTTCAAACAAGGCTTCTATCAATTTTAATCAAATAGAAGAGTGTTTAAAAAATAAAACAAAGCTACACCAACAGCAAGGATGTGCATTTCTGTTGAGGTTATAGCGCTCCTCCTCCTGTCGGCGGCGGACGAGGTGGAGGCTACGAAGGGAGCGGAGCTCCTGCCGGCGGATACGGGGGCGGTGGCGGCGGCGAAGGAGGATACTCCCCTGGCGGCGGCAGCGGCGGCTACGGCGGTGGAGGATATGGAGGAGAAGGCGGTGGATATGGAGGTCGAGGAGGCCCACCAGGCGGAGGAGGCGGATATGGCGGAGGAGGTGGTGGTGGATATGAGGGAGGAGGAGGACGAGGTGGAGGCGGTGGCGGATATGACGGAGGCTACCCTGGCGGCGGCGGTGGGGGAGCTGGTGGCGGAGGAGGGTACGGAGGCGCCGGTGGCGGTGGAGGAGGATACGGAGGGCCACCCAGCGGAGGAGGAGGTGATCGATACGGAGGAGGGGGAGGATATGGCGGTGAAAGAGGAGGAGGAGGAGGAGGAGGGTACGGCGGTGGTGGAGGATACAATGATGCTCCTCCTCCTCCTCCACCACCATCACCGGCTGGGGGCGGATACAGTCCGGGAGGAGGTGGAGGAGGTGGCTATGGAGGAGGGGGAGGCGGCGGCTATGACGCTGGATATAACGGAGGCGGGGGATATGGCAGTGATCGAGGTGGCGGCGGCGGCGGAGGGTATACGCCAGGCGGAGGTGGGGGCGGATATACACCCGGAGGGGGCGGTGGCGGATACGACAACGCAGGTGGATATGGGGGTGGCGATCGCGGAGGCGGTGGCTATGGCGGACCCCCGGCTGCTGGTGGCGGTGGATACGGGGGGCCTCCGAGCGGCGGAGGAGGCTACGGTGCTCCACCTCCACCTCTACCAGGAGGAGGATACGAAGGCGGATATGGCGGTGGATCTGGCGGCGGAGGCTACAATGGCCCCACTCGGTTCAGCTCTGGCCCAAGCGGATACAGGGAAGGTGGTGGAGGAGGAGGGGGATATGGAGGAGGAGACGGATACAGCAATGGCGGGGGCGGAGGCTATGGCAACAATGGCAGTGGCTATGGCGATCAGTACGGCGGGGGCGGAGGAGGAGGGGGATACACTCCTGGTGGCGGAGGAGGCGGGCCGGGTGCAGGCGGCTACGGGGGTCCGCCTGGCGGCTACGGGAACGGAGGGGGATACGGCGGCGGCGGCGGAGGGCACGGTGGAGGAGGCGGCTACGGCGGGGGCGGCGGCGGAGGAGGCGGCGGGCCATGCTACGGTCCATCTGGACGCGGCCCGCCACCTTGTCCATGCGAAGGAGGCAACTGTTATGGCCCTCGCGGAAAGTAGAAAATTCCACCTTCCCAGCAAAGTAGATACTTGGTCGCTAAATAGTATCGACTGGTTGTGCCTACTTCTTACTATTTTTTTAGTATTCTCTCAAATTGCCAAGCTCTCTGTTTCACATGCCTTCCAGCGCAAAGATTGCTGTTCTCGTTACGGGCTTTTATCTCTCTCCCTCTCCCCCTCTCTTTCTCTCTTCTTTCTTCGCTTCTCTTCTCCTCTCTCTCTCTCTCCACTTCTCATAACTTATTGATTAATTTATTCAAACACAATGAATACGACGAGTGAGAATCGCTTTCACTCCGCAATGATGCTACTCAACGATTGCTGTCATTTCGTTTTCTGCATTCGGTTATTACTGTAGTGACAGTAAACCATGTTTCATTCTCTAATGCTGCTGTGCAATTGCTGCTGATAAAGGCACTCAATAATGATGAATGATTTGTTTTCAGCATGACATCATTAAGTAATAGGACACACGGTTGTCAATGGCTAACGAAGATGAACAGGAAGTGCATATCATCTAGTGTTCGCTCACTTAAAAAAAAGAATAAAAGAATGGTGCAATTATAATAATCCCACGGAAACTTGCCACTCACTCTCAAATTCGTCTGCAAGACAATCTATCTGAATAGTTTCTGATTGCTTTGAGCTTCTCTTCACATGCCTCTTATAATTTCCAATCGTGTTCAGCCACTCCTCTATAATGCAAAGTTCAAGGAAACTTTTGTGTTGCATCTTGATTGCGAAACCTGTTCATTCACAAATGAAAATATCAGTCTTTGCCGTCATTCATTAGGACAATCAGATTAATCTCTTTCTCGCCTTAATTTGGCAGATTATCCCTTCCAGTCCAGGCAGTTCAAGTGGGCAGTAGAAATGACTCACTTTCTGCATGCTTCCTTCTTTCATTTAGAATGCAAATGTTTGCTGAAAAGGCTATTTGCATGACGATATTAAATTGCAACAGGTGGAGAGAGCGAGAAAGAGCGAGAGAGAGAGAGAGAGAAAGAGAGAGAGAAAGAGAGAGAGAGAGAGAGAGAGAGAGAGAGAGTAAGAGCGAGAACAAGAGTGGTGAGTGAAAGCGACCTAATCCGCACTTCAACTTGTGACGGCAACCTTTATTAAGCGTGGTAAACAACGGAAATTGTGCCACGAGCGCATGACGAATATACATACATACAAAGGCATATGCAAAAGACAGCTGGAAGTAAAAACGCTAGCCTTAAATTGAACCTTATTGAAGCTATCCCTTCTTCCTCTCAAAAGAAAGCCTCCAAAATTGGCAATGTCTCTCTACCCCCCCCCCTCAACAAGTTTACCTGAAAACGTCAGAAGCTTGCAAGCTTCTCTCCCTCTCCCGATTGCTCTCTCTCTCTCTCTCTCTCTCTCTCTCTCTCTCCCTTCATAACTAGCAGCACTACTTGGGAATCAAGTGAACAGCAAGCTTATTGTATCGTAATCAGACAATATTCCCGATGTAAAACATGCTGGTTAATACGTTCAATCCCCCAGATTACATTATGCATTCATACATTTGTTTGGCGGCGATATGGTTGAAAACGTTTGCATGAAATTCGAAGATCCATTTAATACTTTGTATCAACGACGTCTTGGGTCATCGCGGTCGTCCAAGTTCCGTATCACTCGATAGATGGAACCTGCTCGGCTCAGCAGACTCCAGAGAGGATTGCTCATTGCAACCTATGGATTGTAGAAACCATTTTATTTCTAGTACAAATTGGTATTAATGAAATTTACTTTATCGTTAAAGTAACCAAAATTGTCAAGAGAGGAGCACTGTGTATTCAACGAAACGAGAATACATAAATCTAGTGCACTTACTACATGTCTTCTAATAATTAAACTGATTGCCAGTTAAAATAGCTCCTTATAGGAGAGCGAAACTCAATCGTAATCTAGTTCAATTTTCCTGACCACTGCGGTCTTGTTTCTGTAAATCGCATGCTCTCCCTTGTGTCAGACAAAAGAGTGCGAATTCAAGATTGTGTTTTTTGGTTCCTTTAAAGTAATAAACGAGCGAACCGGTGCCTCGACGAATGGAATGGAAACAGGCGCAGCTTTCTCGTCCGAATCGCCAAAGTCAAGGGGCGAAGCAGAATCCTGCAGTGAGGACCATGGAATACTGTAGTCCTCATTGTGCCTCCTTATATTATGAGATAAAACCGATGTACACAACTCATGTCATTTTTTGTTAAGCCAGAAAATGTCCATTTCGTTTCATGCGGTAGATCAGGTAAAAATTGCGAATGTTATAAGATGACGTGTTTTTCGTCATCTCTTCAGATGCCTTACAAAAACCTGCTGCCCCGGACGAACAAATGCACGCCATTTTGTATGGCCTATAGGGAACTGAATCTGGCGTAATTGAAAAAGCTAGCAGCCCGTCTTATTGGAAACTTCAAGAAAATGAATACAAAAAACTGCACCGCTGTTTTCAGACATGAAATTAATCAGTTTTTTAATGTTTTAAATGAGTTAACGCCTAGCAACTAATCCCACAAGTCGCAATAATCATGAGTAATGTAAGAGATGAATCGAAGAGGAAGTCAATGCTATGCTGTAAAGTTCGTTAATAATGCAATGAAGGAGGAGTTGCTACGCAAAGCTACATACGTTCATACCCGCTTCGTGCCAATAAGCAGCTTTTCTTTCAGAAGACATAAATTGATGCTTTAAAGACCTACGATAATGAAAAAATTGCGGTTCCGTTTTATAATTAGCCATTTAATCGTATTCCATGAGTAAAAAAATCCTCATCTTCAGGCGAGGAAATAATGATAGGTAATTCTTCAGGCAATTTTGCCGTTGCTCAATGTAGCTTCTCCATGTGCTACCTTTTTGCTCGGATGGTCGTAGAAGTAGAAACGAGCGACAGTCGATGAAGACATGAGCAAAAGCAGCAAGACGGTGCGCCCGAGCAGCCGCTGGAGGAGCACTGTCACTGCCGGCGCGCCAGCCATTACTGTACCCTGAAATAAAGCGTAACTTGACATATTCCAATCTACATTAGTAATTGGAATATTCTATGCGCTCAAAACAAAAGTGTCGCACATTTTCACCATTTTTTACGATGTCGCTGAATTGTTATTTTTGGAATATTCTAATGTTTTGGAGTATTCCAATCTTTTGGAATCTTCCAAAATTAAATGAAAACGGCGTCTGATTTAAGGTAAATGATGAAAATTTCACATGAATGTAATATGCGCAATTCATCAATCAATTTCATATTGCCATTTTGAATTATTATCTACGGTGATTAACATGCACCGACCTTGCAGGTGAACTTTTGAGGGCACAATGTATTTTCTTACGAAGAATGCGGAACATAAAGGCCAGAGTATAATATTGTACCCACATTCTTTATTTTTTTCCATTCCAAGTCGAACTCTCTCGCACTCGCTCTCTCTCTCTCTTTCTCTCACTCTCTCTCTCGCTCTCTCTCTCTCTTTCTCTTACTCTCTTTCGCTTTCCTCTTTCCTTCTCTCACTACCATTCAAATCTCACGAGACAGTGAACTTTTGGCGCAGATTTTGTAGTCATTCTTACTCACCATCAGACTCGAAAAGAATCGAAAAGTCTGGCTGACCTGCACTCATTAACTCGCAAAGGAAACGGGCAAAAAAATAACAACGCATGCTTCCTTGATTTTGCTCCCTACCAAATGAATACAATTCTTAATTAAAAGGGGACAAAAAAATCACATACAACTGTTAATTTCTAAAGCTGATGAAAGAAATTTAGAGAGAGAGAGAGAGAAACGACTGGGAAAGGAGGTAGATACACTGAATCAGAGCAAAAGTTGTTGCCACCGGGGATTAGGTTCATGAAATAGGCGTGTCTATCCCAGGATTACTTTTTGCTGCAGCAAGGATTTATTCTTAAGAAGGTCACTTGTCCCGAATGGAAGATGTAATTGGATCTGTGCCAAAAACAACAGGATATAAAGGGGCGTAATGACTTTGCTTTCATAATGGAATGAAAACAATTCTGGGATGGATAATCCAGAGAAAGTTCATGTGCCATTTTCACACGAAATTCAGAATGACGTAAAAGTCTTTCGAACAATTCTGAAGAATTCAGTCAATCTGACTCCCTTATATCAATGAACTCTGGAGGAGCGCGAGATCTCGCAGTAACAACAGATCAAAACATATGGAACTGATGTATGCAGATATGTATATAAAAGAAGCAAAAAATGAGAAGAACGTCAAGGTCATTTCTCCGCTTACTCTTGAAACATATTGTGCACGGACGGTAGAAATGTATAAAATATGAGCAAATGATCACATCGCCCGTCATGGAATGGATGTTTCTCAATAGAGCGTCAGTCTCAAGAGTGGCCTAATTGGCAGTGAGCCAAAAGGAATCATTCAGCCCATTCAAAACATACGAGAGATAGCACCAGGTAAACACTAACGAACGGCTCTTTCTATTAGCATCAGTGCAGTGGAGCCCCCTCTGCCTGGTTTTTCTCTCTCTTTCTCTTTCTCCAAATATACATATTTTATGACTGTTTGCTGCTCATAATTAAAGAACAACAATAAAAGTATGTAAACGCGCACTATTACAAAATAACATTTCCAAATACAGTTATCTCTCAAATGCAAGAAAATAAAGCTGTAACGGATAGAAAATGTGAGATGGAACCAACTTTTAGAACTGCAGCGTGTGAGGCTCATTAATTGTACGATTAAAACGAAAGCAAAGAATTGTTGAGAAAAAGAGGTGTTCGCTTTTCTCATTGTTTTGATTCCGCTTTCCCGCCGTCATTAGATTAGATGCCACGGCTTTCTCATCGGGGCAGCAGACATCTTCACCGTTGAAGAGGACGAATGAAAGTAATCACAAAAAGCGTAAATAAACGCTGGAAAGTCTGCAAGCGAGTCAAAAGGTCAGTCAGTAAAAGTGTTCCGTCCAAGTCTCCTTTAGCTTATGTTAGCAAAAATACACAAGTAGAAGGTTTTCGATCACACATACAGTACCGCTCAACAACCAGGGGTGCAGGAACTTTCGGAACTTTCGGAAAGTTCCAAAATGTCCGATCAAATTTGTGCGTTTCTCGATAACCACACGTCGATTTGGTTTGCATATTTGGATTCAGGTACTCGGGTTACACCATAATTGAGCATTAA
This sequence comes from Allodiplogaster sudhausi, assembly GCA_945643635.1. Lineage (NCBI taxonomy): Eukaryota > Metazoa > Nematoda > Chromadorea > Rhabditida > Diplogasteridae > Allodiplogaster > Allodiplogaster sudhausi. The sequence goes on from CALZFC010000256.1 coordinate 2,870,562, forward strand.
AATGTCAAGATAATGCTTTTTCGACAAAATGGAAAATATTGTGAATTTGGTGGTGCAGGAACGCCACAATTCGTAGTGCGTCAATGTGTCTTCGTGTCGGTGAAATTTGTGAAGGCATTTGCTCTAACAGTATATCTTTAAATTACAGTTGCAGACTTCATTTTTAGTTTCCTTATGTCTTAGTGACTTTTAATGTTACAAGTGAAAAAAGTGCGGAAAAAAAATTTTTCCAATGCAAACTTGAAGAAATTGGTTCAAAAGCGGAACCGAACACCAGCCACTCCCTTCATACTCGTTGCAGGCATACCAATACTCCACCCAGCCACAACGTTAGCCTGCTCCAAACAATTTTAGCGTGTTCTTAAGAGCTGATAGAGTCCATGCCACGAAAATTCCTTACCTTCCGTAGTCTTCCGTAAATTGCCAGATTTCAATTTCGAAACATAAAGTTTCGGGTACTCTCTCCGCGTCGGAAAATTTTTTGAATGAACATTTCGAGAATTGAAATCCAAAAGCGCAGCAAAATATTTTCTGCGATTGGGGCTCGAACCGGAGACAAACAAAACTGCAATCAAGCGCGTAAACCACTGCGCCATACCAATCATGCCTGTTTGTGCAACCGAATCCTTGACAGTCGGTCACCCACCCTGGTCTTCCCAAATTCTCTCTCTCTCTCTCTCTCTTTCTCTCTCTACCCTCTCTCTCTGTCTCTCTGTCTCTCTCTCTGTTACTTCTTGATTTCCTCTCTTTGCTTCGCTTTTCCCTCGTCCTTCGCTTTCTTCGCTCTGTCCTTCGCTTTCTCCTGCTTCGCTTCGCTTTGTCCTCTTTGCACTGTCGGTGGTCTCAAGCCCGACAACGATAATGGCAAAACTATGATCTGCCATCTACGTCGCTATTCAATTTATTTCTCTCTCTCTCTCGCTGTCCTGTCTCTCTCTCTCTATCTCTAACTCTATTTCTTTCTCTCAATTTCCCTCTCTGCCTATTTCGCTCTCTCTCTCTCTCTTTCTTTCTTTCTTTCTCCTTCCAGGCCCCAAGGGTTGTACAGACCCGAGATGGAACAGAGCCGGCCAGGGCAGGCCCAAAATCCAAGGGCCCGAAATCTGCGGGAAATAGTGAGAGATTTAGAGAGAGAGAGACAGGAGGGCGAGAGAGAAAAATGAAACTGATTAGCGACGTAGATGGCTGATCATAGTTTTGCAACTATCATTGTCGATCTTCAGACAATCCACATGGCCTGCGTAGCGCAGTAAGGTGCGCGCTTGCTCGGTTTTTGAGCGTCGCAAGTTCGAATCCCAAACGGGGCGAACGTTTCGACTAGGAAAAAGGAAAGAGAGTCAAAATGATAGCTCAAAGTGGGGGATCTTTCAAAGCGAAGCAAACAGAGAACAAATCAAGAAGTAACAACGAGAGAGAGATAGAATTTGGGAAGCAGGTGGGTGACCGACTGTCAAGGATTCGGTTGCACGAACTGGCGTGATTGGTATGACGCAGTGGTTTACGCGCTTGATTGCAGTTTTGTTTGTCTCCGGTTCGAGCCCCAATCGCAGAAAATATTTTGCTGCGCTTTTGGATTTCAATTCTCGAAATGTTCATTCAAAAAATTTTCCGACGCGGAGAGAGTACCCGAAACTTTATGTTTCGAAATTGAAATCTGGCAATTTACGGAAGACTACGGAAGGTAAGGAATTTTCGTGGCATGGACTCTATCAGCTCTTAAGAACACGCTAAAATTGTTTGGAGCAGGCTAACGTTGTGGCTGGGTGGAGTATTGGTATGCCTGCAACGAGTATGAAGGGAGTGGCTGGTGTTCGGTTCCGCTTTTGAACCAATTTCTTCAAGTTTGCATTGCAAAAATTTTTTTTCCGCACTTTTTTCACTTGTAACATTAAAAGTCACTAAGACATAAGGAAACTAAAAATGAAGTCTGCAACTGTAATTTAAAGATATACTGTTAGAGCAAATGCCTTCACAAATTTCACCGACACGAAGACACATTGACGCACTACGAATTGTGGTGTTCCTGCACCACCAAATTCACAATATTTTCCATTTTGTCGAAAAAGCATTATCTTGACATTTTAATGCTCAATTATGGTGTAACCCGAGTACCTGAATCCAAATATGCAAACCAAATCGACGTGTGGTTATCGAGAAACGCACAAATTTGATCGGACATTTTGGAACTTTCCGAAAGTTCCGAAAGTTCCTGCACCCCTGGTTGTTGAGCGGTACTGTATAAAATGGCACACACGCGCTGCAATTCACTGTCACTTGAAGTAATTAATAGCGCCAAACGTCCTGTAGCCATTCTGCATTCGACTACTCATATTCTATTCTTACAAGGTTGGTTCGAGAGCCAGGCAGTTCAAGGGCATAGTATAGGAAAGCATAGAAGAAAGACTAGTTGAGTGGTAAATTGCTGACTGTTTATTTCTGCGAATAGATGAGTGACTTCATCATGAGATAAAGGGAGAAAGACGGAGAAAGAGACTGACAGCATGAAGTGGCAGAATAGGGGCTTCTTTGGCCATGCCACCGGTCAGCGAAATGCACTGAGGCGTGAAGTCCGTTCGTAGGGCTCATTGTCAGTGCGCGCATGTGAAGAGAAGATTTCCCAGGGGGAATCGGTCAGTACATTCGTGGCAATGGTCACCGTCCACCGCAGTGAGGCGATCTCCCCTCTAATACACCACACCCAATCACACCACCGACCATGTATTCCTCTATCGAAATATATACTTTTTGTGCGCAAAAGTATTCACAGATGGAAGAAATGACTTTCTAATTCTTCAAGACAGCCTGTACTTGAAGCAAAATAAAATGGCGAAAAGCCTTGGTACGTCGGCGGTGAAACAAAAATCAACGACAAAAATTTGCTATATGAGCTTTGGGCCGCGAATCGAATTACATATACGGTTGGGGGCACGAGAAAGGAAGCAAAGCTGGTCACGCTGGTTCTTGTTCTCTTCTATTTCAATTAGAAAAAAGGACTTGGCTGGTCTGCGAATGACGTTCTCAATGATGTCGAAGGGTGGCAAGGAACGAAGTGACATGAGAGAAAGGCACGAGGAAGAAGGAACGAAAGAGGGAGGGGGCAGATGAGATTGAACGAGGACATTGAAAGCGATAAAGTTAAGAATAAAGACAATGAGAGAAACATGCGTCCAACAGGAAGCTATAAGAGAGAAAAATTATAATTTTTTACGAATTCCTGTTCTTCATAACATTTGTTAATTTATTTTCAGGATTTTCGACTAATTTATTTAAGTAGTAAGAGCACATCGTCGCCTTCGTGTATCTTGGTGATTCCTTCTATGGAAAAGCAACAATATCGGTATCGTCCAAATAAGGCTGTGTAGGAGGGATACTACATACAAGTCAGGGGGACGTGAGTGAGGAGGCGACAAGAGACTAAAGATTGCCTCTGAGATAAGGGAGAGAGAGAGAGAGAGAGAGGGAGAGAGAGAAAGAGGGAGAAAGGGAGAGAGAGAGAGAGAAAGCAGACACAAGAAGAAAGTGTCATCACACTGATGACGTGGATAGAATGATTACACAAGAATGAAGAAGGGGTTCTGTGCACGACAAGCTAGATGAAGAGGAGAGAGGAGGATTGATCAAGAGAATAGTGGATAACAAGAGAGATCAGAGAAAGAGAGAGAGAGAGAGAGAGAGAGAAAGAGAGAGAGAGAGAGAGAGAGAAAGGGAAAGAGAGAGAGATAAAAAAAGTGGCTGCAATATCCTTACTTATCTCGTCACTACACTTTGGTCAGCAGGGAAGGAAAGCGTGAGGCTTATTGCGAGAAAGAGAGAAAGGTGCATACCGAGAGAGAGAGAGAGAGAGAGACAGAGAGATAGAGAGCGACTAGTTAAAATGAATGAGTAATAGATTAAGAGAGGAACTGCCAAGCAACCCATGATCTGTCTTATTCGTACTTTACTCCAACTCGAGCCTTGCCATCTCATTTTTACAGCAATGGCTGGGCTAGTTGGTTGCAAGTCTGAAAATGTGGTACTTTCATGATGTGGTCGAAGCTTCTTTTGCGCTTAAGGGAGGATTAACTATGGATGATGTGTTGAAATTGAGAAGAAAGAAACCATACAAAGAATTGTGAAAGCTATGAACGGCAATGGGGAAAGGCCGAGCGTATTCAAAGTTACTTGCACCAAGTCTTAGGAAGAAGAGAAAACCTTTCATACTCTTTAATACCGCCAAAGAAAACATGGGATATTTGGGAGAAGTAGACACATTCCCTGCATAATGATGATTCACCAACGAAAATGGATTAACTGCTGCATAGTGAGATGCCCAAGTCATGGAGACAAACTTACGCGATAGGAATTTAGATAGCCAAAGTATTTTTCAGCAAGTTTATTCAAGCTAAATTTTTTTTTTAATTATGCGCTAGCTGTTAAAAAAATGCAGAAGAAAGACGAAGGTCCGCGCTCCGGTATCCAGAAATATCCAGCCGCTCATTTCGTGCAGTAGCCACTGCCCATAATTAGCAATGGACCCGTATTAGATGATGATACGGGAGAGGCTGAGGAGGGGGGTGTGCTGCCATGAGATGAATTACACTGTGCACGCCTCCCATTTCCATCTCCTGCCTCCGCCCTCGCCATCTCTTCATGCTCTATCTAAATTTTCTATTGAAGACCTCTAAGTAGTAGTTGAGTCTGTCCATATATACATTCCTGGGTATAAACACATTCATGATAGGAAGAAAATACTGAACATTTATTGGCTTTTGCTCATATTTATCTTAAGCATATCTTGATTGGCTGGAAAGCAGTCAAAAGCATTTCAACAATGTACATAAATTCAGCCGAGAAAAAGGACCAATGCCAAAGAGCAGCAGCCTTAAGCGGCTGTTGCCCCGGAGCAGGAGAACCGATCTTAGCGAATCTTCGATTTAGTCTGTGTGGAGAAAAATATAGGATGTAGAATATAGTTTATCGTTGATTATGACGTGAGAACACTTGCTGAGATTGGCACGAAATGGGGAGAAAGAAAATAGATGGACGAACACGTTTAGTATAAAGCTAGTAGATTAAAATGAGTTGACCCCGTGTGTTCATTGGTTATGGAAAGACATTTAGTATTGCAATATTGTATCGGGAAACTGATATCCACAAACTAATTTAACTCGAGGACGCAGTCAAGCGACCGAGACATCTCCAGAATATTTTATTGTCCAAGACACTGCAGAGACACATGGGAGACACTTCATAAGAAAAAGGGCATAGAAGGTTGTCAAATTTTGATTATGTTTCCTTGCCGTCAAATTTGTTTCTTAATTTTATTTCTCATCGATACTTCCCTCGAGGATGCCCGAACGGAATGCCAGGAAGTGAAAAATTGATCTCATTGATGTCAATGAAATTAAGTTAGTAACAGGCAAGAGTTTATTCCTCCAGAAAGATTAATCGTGCGGCAGGTTTGGAACTGAGCCTATAAATAATAAATGAGGTGTATATGTGAGCTGACCACATGGCTCGATGTTTGGAAACTGTCAGCAACGTGAAGGTGAACTATGTCCATATATTTGCAAGCAGTCAAAGAAGTAATCTTAATAGATTAATTCTCAAGCATGAATAGCTTAAAATATGCAGCCTAGACATAACAACTTTTATATAATCATTTTCAAAAATTTCAGTTTACTAAAATGTGTGTAAGATATGCCCAAAAGAAAACTGGAAGACTTCCGTTTTCAATCCTCCTTTCCATTCCCGGCGTTGGCACTGGATAACCCTGCCACGGCATCTTCACCTGGCTCTGACAATCAGGTGCGAGCCAGAGTGTTTTACGATGTATACGAGAAGGGAGCAGAAGAAGAGAAGGAGAGAGAGATCGAGAGAGAGACAGACAGACAGAGAGAGCGAGAAAGCGAGAGAAAAACGAGAGGCCTGCACTCTTTCACTCTTTCATTGTCTTGATAGACTGGCGGAACTTCTGTTATAGACTGTGTGAGAAGTCAGTCACTTTATGATTAATCATCGTCATCGCAAGTCAGCAATGGGATCATCTCTATCAGCAACTGTTCTGCTCTTGTACTCTCTCTCTCTCACTTCCTCCCTCACCCTCTCTCTCTCCTATCTCTCTTTCTCTCTCTCTCTCTCTGTGGCCTTCAGCTAGCTCTCTAAACTCTCTTTCTCCTCTCTCTCCCATCCCTCTCAATCCTCTCTTACTTCCTGACCGCAGCGGCTTTCTCCCTCGAACATTCATCAAAAGGCCCCCGTTCCACTGCTACATCTTAATTATTATCTTCCTAAAGGCTTCTAAGGCCCAGTCTCTTGCTCTGATCTGATCTGCCCTGCCTCTTCCCATTTCTCCTCAGCAACTCGACCTGATCAGCTCTCTTCAGAAATTCAGCTCCATGGTTTTCTAACTTCATGTTCGAATTTGTGCACTTTCAGAGCAAAGAAGAAGATGGCAAGAAGAGCAGTTCTTGTAAACCATCCTCAGGCACTTTTTGGCGGGTGTTCCCATTCTTGCCACTAATCCAGAATATGCAAGGGAGAGAGCGACAGAGTGTAGAAATAGGAGAGATTGAGAGAATTAGATCAAAGGAATGACTCTTTTGGGCTGGGAAGCAAGTTTACATTTCATTCTTCGCTTAGCATAGATAACTGGAATTAATTCGGCATACGTATCTACATATACAACATTGGGATGAAAGAGGTTTGGCATGGGAAACAGAAGAGATGGGCAGGGCTGGGAGAGACAGAGAGAAAGAAAGAGAGAGAGAGAGAGAGAGAGAGAGAGAGAGAGAAAGAGAGAGAGACAGAGACAGATAGAGGGAGAAAGAAGCATGATTTAGAGAGAGAGAGTGAGATAGAGAATGAGAGGCGGAGAGAAATTACCAAGACCGAGGTTGTGACGAGAAGTTTACATTGCGTGCTTGTGCCTGTCCCTGGCCGGCCAGGAGATGGACGGCA